>JACEII010000020.1:4435550-4490218 GCA_014332785.1 Antheraea mylitta
TATATATATATATATATATATATATATATATATATATATATATATATGTAGATAGATAGATTAGACATGCTTAATGTTTTCACCAAATCATTTCCTTAATCCACATCTCACCATTATAAATCTCATCAGGATTTAATCCTACTCATCGAGCTGTAATTTATCTCACTCATAAATTATATAGATTTCAGAGTGGAAATTTTATAGTCAGCTCTTCTTCAAATTAATTGCGAAAACCCGAAGCAATAAAACGTAGACCTCATTGGCAAGGTGACTCGAAGTAAATACTCGCGTTAAGACCTCATATAAATCTAGTTACTATTGGCTTTATTTGACAACGGATAAATTTATTGGGTGTTAAACGCGGGCGTCGGCCCTCGAATAAATTATTGCGGTGAAACATTGTGATTCTGTATCAAGATCATATGAATGTCGTATTTTGAATAAACATTGTTGGAATTAACAAAACAATACAGTATCTTGTTTTGCGTTATGAACGAGCGTTTTTGCTTATGTGATTTTCAAATAGTAATTCACGATTTTATATGTTAAAAATATTTCAAATGTAATTTTAATCTATATTGATAGTGTGAAGCTCAGAACATTGTCTTTTTTAAATGTAAGTTCTTATGGCACAGTAGGGAATAAAATTGCGTTACGCGTTACGCATTACAGGTAAGATAGATGCATTTGTGTGTACGTGTTTCTATAAGTATCTCTCTTGGTTTAGCAGTATACCAAAATGAGTAAATGTATAGTATTTATACTACGCGACTTCGTAAATATGCAGTCCGGTGATGCTGTTAAGGCCTTGCTAACAAATAGCGTAGTCAGTTCGAGAAAAAAAAAGACTTCGTATAGTATATCATTCATTATCATGTATACAAATTCTAATACACATAAACCAAAGAACTTTTACTCCGTTCGCGTGTACACACTGATACACTGAATGTTTTTAAAGTAAAGCTTCATCGACTCTCATGCATCATGCATGCCTTACAGGGAATTGTTTAAGTGAACTGCGTTTGTGCTATTTTTGAACTGATTAAGGGATAGCTTATTATAATGAGATAGAAAATAATATACTTTCTTTCTCTCAACCGACTCCACAGAATAACGCCCTGCTTAGTAATGTTCGTTTTCTAAAGGAAAGGAACTTGTAGTTCTAACTACAATTCTAAGACTATATTAACTCATTTGCAATCAATATACAAATGAATGTGACTATTTTTAGCCATGGACATTATTACTTAGCATTAGAAAGAGTTTACGTAATAACTACGAGGATATGTCGACTTACATCAACGAAATCCCTTTCTCGTTCAGTTTAACATAATCCGACAACTTCCTGGTTATGCGTCCGTGACGTAGGTTAGTCGGGTAACTATTATAGTTATTTTGAGGCAATAACAAATTTGAAAGCAACTAGGACTTTGCGATTCATAATTAGATCCTATGTATACTTGATGGATCGTTGTTCTTTGAACTGTTTGGATGTTACTGAGATTATATTATGTCAAAACAAGATAATAATTTAGTACAATAGTGAATAGAAAACGCGCTATGAAGACCTAGAGCCTTATTAGTGTAAGATTCCAATGAAGAAAAACATCTAACAAAATGATAGCTTAATTGTACGGTTTTTTATAATGCCCCACTGGTTAGTTAATACTCTAAAAGATCAAATTTGTCATCATGCATTTATTATCGTCTTTTAAGTGTTATAATTTTGTATTTTTAGTGTAGCGAAATTAAGTGTTGCCACTGTATTGAACGATAAACAAAACAAAACCCTAAACTCATCACGAACTCCTTTGATAGTGACTCAAGTTTAGGTTTGATCCCCCGAATGTAGCCCTTAAATGAAAATTTTCACTCACAAACTTAACAGACACAACACAGACCACTCACATATAAGTACACACACATAGTGCATACACAATAATTCATATGTGAGTTAACGAAGGTCACTAAATCAGATATGTATAATTAACTAGAAAGCTTAGCTAGTTTAGCTTAGTAAGATTCGCGTTGTTGCGTCAACGGCAACAGTCTCAGATTAGGTTCGGTCTCTTTGGCACCCTTGAGCTTGTTGCTTAGCGGCTGAGTGCCATGAGCGCTCGCTCCCATTACTCCGGTGAAGCTGAGAATTTTTTTTCGAACTGACTACACTATTAGCCTAGCCAGGCCTTAAGAGCTTTACCTGACTACGAGAAGCTGTGAAGGCCCATCAGTCTTTCATTCAATCAGACATTTATTTATATTTAGCCTTTATTGCTGATACTATACAATGATTTTTATATACAATTTTTTTTTACTTAAATCTAATACATCGGGTTTCCCGGTTTAGTGGTCAGCGTGTCAAGTGACACACAGGCCTCTTCCAGCTGCTTCCATTCTTCTCTGTTGGTAGCTTTTTTAGACCAGATTGTCCCTTCAATCAGCTTGATGTTATCTATCTATCTTCTAACTTGCCTTCCTCTTTTTCTTTTGCCATCACGTGGCTGCCATTCCGTTATAATTTTAGTCCATTTCATTCTACTTTCCCTTGTCATGTATTCTGCCCATCACCATTTTAACCGTCTTATTTTCTTTAGTACGTCTTCCACCTTAGTTGTACATCTAATGTCTGCTGCTCTTTTGCGGTCTTTTAGCGTCACGCCCAACATACTCCTTTCAATTCCCCTTTGACATGATCTTAATTTTAAAAGCTGTTTTTGAGTTAATGCCCATGTTTGGCAACCGTACGTAAGACATGGCAAGATACAAGAATTAAACACTTTTTTCTTCACTGTCGTATGAAATTGTTTGCTTCTAAATACCTCTTTGAGGAACCAGTATCTTTTCCAAGCGCAGGCCACTCTGCTTTCTATTTCTATGTCTGTCCGATCTCTAAAAGATATTAATTGTCCTAAGTATGTGTAGTTCTTAACATATTCAATATCTTCATTATCTACTTGTATGCATATTTCTTCTCTGTTTGTCATTACTTTTGTTTTTGATTTATTTAGAGAAAGACCAACTACTCTGCTTGACACAGTTAGCTGTTGTAGCATATCTTGAAGGGTATTCGCGTTGTCAGTTATTAGGACTAAGTCGTTAACGAATCTAAGTGGCTACTTAGATTCGTACTCTACCGTTGATATTAATGCCAAAATTGTCCTACTCAAAATCTCTGAATATGCTTTCCAAGACTGCTGAGAAAAGTTTTGGCGATAGCGGATCTTCTTGCCTTACACGTCTGGCTGACTATTGAGAACTCTTCGCCAGTTGATTCCAGTTTTATTTGCGCTGTGCTATTTGCGTATATATTTTTAATTATACGTATGTATTTTTTTGGCAATCCCTGCTGGATTAGAGCCCTCCAAAGCGAATGGTGTTCTATGGAATCAAATGCTTTACTATAGTCCACAAATGTGATGTACAAGGCTTTACCGTATTCTTGACATTTTTCAATTAGCTGTTTGATAACATGCATGTGATCAGTAGTTGAAAACCCCGCTCTGAAACCAGCTTGCTCTATAGGTTGTTGTTTGTCCATTATTTCTGTTATTCTGTTTAATATCAGTTTGGAAAACACTTTATAAATATTCGACATAAGGCTTATAGGCCTGTAGTTTTCTATAATGTTCCTATCCCCTTTTTGGGTAATAGTATAATTGTGCTCTTGGTCCATTCAGTTAGGTCCAGTCAGACATTAGTCACTTCTAAAAACAAAACCCCAACAACTTTGCACCTCTTCCACGTTTTCAGAATTTTAAACATCAAGTTGTAAAGCTTTAAAATGCAATTTTAAGCTCTTAAGTGAACTTACTGTTAAACCAAAATGATAAATTTCGTATTTAGAAATGAACGAAAACCTGAAATAAGTTTTCGTCACCTATTCTGACTAGTTGTAAAACTGCAATCTATTTGAGGATAATAATACAAAGCTATAAAATTCAGTGATTACTACCATCAGGTGAACATGCTTATTTACTACAATGTAATAAATAATATATGAAAAAAGGAAAGCACTACAGTACAATTACATTACATTACGAAATAGTCCCAATTACTCTACGTTCCGTGACAAAACGCGTACTGTGCAGCTTTGGATGTCCACTTTATGCGAACATAATTGGTTTATGCAAATGACGCCGATGACGAGATGTGCCTTGAACGGTTTAACACTACATGTATATATTCTCGCCTGTACGTATGTCTGTGTGTGTTACGAAGAGGGTTTTTCAATGCGAACGATATTCAATGTAACATTAAATCATGAATAATGAGTAATTTTATCAAGAAATTTATTGTAAATATATGTGCCTTATGGAAATATAATCTCTTTTAATATACTTCTAAGAATTTTAAACCATATTTTGTTCGAATGTGCTACAAAGCGTTTCCTTCTTTTTCAATTTCGTTTCAAAATTCTTATAATGTTGAATGTCATTTTTGTATATTGTAATCTATATATTTTTAATTCCTCGACAATTACATTAATTCATACAATTATCCTACATATTCCTTTTCTATACTCCAGAAAATGTATACGTAAAACGTCATAATAATCGATTGATTAATTAAGACATGAAAGCGTGACAAACAAACAACCTTACACTCGCATTTATTGTATATGTTGAGAAGATCTTCTACTGTTTATATGATATCTGTATCAAAAAAAATGTTTAAGTTACACCAACGAAGGGTAAAATAAATATCTTCTTTCATAAATATATAACACACTACGTATTTATTTACTTGGAATCTCAGATACTGAGAATAAAAGTAAATCTTCTTTATTTTCTCGCTTTTTGTAATGCCCCGTATCCCCTATTCGTAACATCAAATATTTAACAAGACTTTTTTTTTTTTTTGGTAGATTACTACTGTCATTTTCTAGTACGTAGTACTATATTACAAATGTGTTATGTTAATTTCAATGTTCTGGCAAAATAGTGACCCTTTTGTTAGAATTTTTCAAGGCGTTTTTGTGGCATCTCTGAATTCATGCTCAGTGGTATTTATTATGTTCGATCCACTTCACTTGTTCACACTAACTGAACTATGTTACGTAAAATACTACAAATATTAAAAAACAAAACACAAATAACACAAGATTCTGTAACGCTCACTATAATATTGAGAGTCTTGTGCCATTTGACATCCAGGGAAAAAACTTCTCACATACTAACACAGTCTTAAACATTGTTTTTAAAACATCACATAGAGTTAGTTGATCACACTTTTCTGTACAAATTAATGAATGGAATTTTGGATGCAATAAATTAGACTTTAATACATTTATGATAAATTAAGCTATCATGACATTCTTTATTAGATAAGAATTACATTCGTAAGAAGGCATATTACAAATCTAACTAGTAATGTTTGTGTATTGCACCTATAATGTCATACCTCTATCATTTTATTTATCTAAACTTGTATATATCAGTTATGCTTTGCTTTTAAATCAAATTCTCGTTAAATTTTACAATAAGACGTCAAGAATAAAAGTATTGCCAGATGTAAAGTTGCGAAAAAAATTGTAAACTTTCTAAAAGTTATTATTAAAAAGTGAGAAGGCATTTCTTTTTTTTTGTTGTTGTAAATCTATTTTTCTTTTTTAAATCTACTTATTCCTGTGTTTGCTTTGGTATTTTATATTAATGTGGATCTTAGTTACTTTGACAACTGCTTTACGTTGATATGAAATAGAAAAATTAACATTTTATTCTAGTATTGATTATTTTTAATCATGTTCTTTTAATTATAGAGTGATTACGATTATCGTTCTATCTAATGGAATTTTAATAATTTATACATATTATTTAAATAGTTGATATACGATAAAGTAAGCTGCATATTTTTTTTACCATGCAAAGCATGATTCTGTGGAATATTCAGGAATATACTTTATTTTGAAGACGAAATTTATTACTCTTACATTTAATACATAAAATTATTAATATGAAATGATTTCTATATTAATTATGTCTATCATATTGAAGGTTAACCAATGAAGTACGAAATAAAATAGGAGGCGGTAGACCAGTGGATACAGGACCTGGTGGACGCGCACTTCGGGACGTACACCATCGACGCCGTCCGCCAGGTTCTGCGGGAGTGGATTGGGAGGAGATGGAGCTCCCTGTCGTTCAGGCTGGTGCAGGTGCTGATCGGACATGGTTGTTTCGGGTGGTACCTGCACCGGATCGCTCGCAGGGAGCCAACCACCGCCTGCCATGCGTGGTTTCGTCCATGCTCGGCAGCGAGCAGGCGTGACGTGTAGTGGCCTCCTTTTGCGAGGAAGTCATCTCGCAAAGGGAGGCGGTGGAGAGGGCCCGTGAGGCGGTCCCCCTCAGTGGCCATTTTCGCCAACGGAGGACCGGCAGGAGGAGGCAGCGCTTCGCCCAACTCCTCCTGCCACCGTAGCTGGACCTAAGGGGATGTAGTCGGGGGGCTCATCTCCTCATTGCACAGGTCCGGCGGACGAGGGGAGGCAGCTGGAGTGTACCCAGCTGCCTCTCTATAGATAGGAGCCCAGCGGCCACCTTCCGCCGGGTGGACCGTTGGGGCGGCTATCTGAAGGGAATAGCTTAGAACGATCCCTTGCCGCCCCAACACTACGGTCGGTTGGTACACCATGGGGTTTTAGTCCGTGCGAGTCGGACATAACTCACCCTCTCCCCAGGGAGGGTGGGTATCCATAAGGGATTTCCCCACGTTAAAAAAAAAAGAAAAGCTCCATAACATTTTTTCCCAAAACCAAAATGTCATACAATTTGTACGCTATTCATATGGAGAGTATAAAATACTGCACTAAAAATGTAGTACATGGCAGTGTTCGAAATTTTGTAATATTTTTAATAAAGAATACGTACATTTTTTTTATTATACATAATAAATCTAAATGTTACAGTATAATACTTAATATTTATTCACTTCAGGTATAGAGTATATTTTACAGAAAGATTAAGAAGGTTAAATTGTTATCACTATAAATAACTACACAGTTCAGTAATGATATCTTATCAGGTTTGAAATGACTTCTTGAATTGTATTTCACTCGAGATTCGAATATAAGTGTTTATAATCTAAAATAATTAAAGTCACATATAATCCGGCAGAATAAACTGTAACATACAATTTAAAATGTAGTTTTACGGACTAATCTGGCAACCCCATTAAGCTCTGCGACCCGTATTGCTAGTTGCCGTGGAATGGCATTGCGCCAAAGAATGTCTTTATTGCTTGGTGGAATCTACACTAGAGGAATTCAATAATACGGTAGATCGAGTTAAAGTATAATAATAACAGAGTTCACCCGGTATGTTCCATGTATAGAGCAAATTGCAACAGATTTTTGCTGAGCCCTGTCTCTTATTTTCCGATACTGGTTTTGTGATATTGGCTGGTAATATCGAGATAATGTAACTTGAAAATAACTAAGAAGTTTGTAACATTAAATATGTGTTACGAAGGAGACAATATAAAGAATATATCGTTATAATATGTCGTTCTAGCTTTTAAATTGGTCTATATGTGGTGAGTATAATTGCACAAATTTACGTTGACACATTGTTAACTATGGCAAAATAGTGTATGTATCCTTTTGACCAGATGACATTTTTTTTTATAATTTATATTTCACTATTATATATATATATACACACACACACACATATATATACATATATATTTAATTTTATAATAAATGGATATTTTTTTCCTATACTGTAAACATTTTTTGAATGGATTCCTTTCTATGCGTTAAGAAATTGCATTCCTAGACGTAGTTCCCTAAAGGACATGTATTTATTTTTCAATTACCAAAAATAAAAGTGGAACCTATTTGTCGAATATAGTTTTATACAAGAATCGTAATTTAAAAATACACTAAAGCCTTTAACGTCGAAATTGGTATAGTTTATACTTAACTGAAGCTAAAAATACAAAACTCATATTAAATATCGTTCACACAAACTTTCAATCCAATTACGAACTAGATATTCATAGTTATAGTAAGGCCGCGGTAATTGCAATGAAAGCACTTTAGCAACTTAGCTGCTTGTGAACTGTCACAATACCTAAAGATCCCATTAAACTAAAGCAATTTATAACTTTTCCTATTAGGCTTATTGCACACATCTCATCTGAAACTTCTTGGGACCTTCTTAAAGCGTTTCTTTTGTAATATTATTCTTTTATTACGATTTGAGGTTACTTTCAATGTATACCTTCTATTTTATTGCTATTTGTCTGTATATTTTTTTTATACCAGTGGCAGCAAACCAACATGCGGGTCACCTGATGGTAAGTGATTACCGCCGCCCATGGACACCTGTGGCACTAGGGGATCACAGATGCGTTGCCGGCCCTTTAGAAAGGGGTAGGCTCGTTTCTTGAATGATGGTAAATTGTAATGGTCTGGAAATGCTCCCGCTAGGAGTTCGTTCCAGAGAATAGATGTACGCAGGAAAAAATAACGTGAGAACCGCACAGTGGACGACTTCCAACCATCTAGATGACACTGATGGTGTTTCAGTCCGTGACGAGTCGTTCTATAACGGAACTCAGCAGCGGGTATCAATCTGAACAGCTCTTCAGATCACTCACCGTGGTAAATCTTGTTCAGGACGCAAAGCGATGCAACGTCTACGAGGCGCCAAAGTGTCGAGCCTTAAGAAGTACACCTGGTTGCCGATGACTCGAGCCGCTCGACGTTGGATACAGTCAAAAGGAAGTAGGTGACATTGAGGTGCTCCAGCCCAGAGGTGGGAACAGAATTCCATATGCGGACGACCTTGCGCCTTATAGAGCTGAAGGCGGTGAAATGCCATCCTGCTCTGTTAAGAACACCGAATTTTTTTGATGCCAGTTTTGTACTGCCTTCCAAATGACCAACAAACTGAACATCGATTACTACGTTTTATTTTTTTGTCTTTATTTTTTTTTTAACTGACTACGCTGTTGACCTAGCAAGGTCTTAACAGCTTCACCGAACTACTAAGGCGAGCGCTTAAGGCACTCAGCCGATTTTATTTTTGCCAACTAGTTCAAGGGTGCGCGGCACACCTCATCTTGGCTGTTGCCTGTTACATGCAAATCGCGTCCTATCTTAGCTAACCTAGCTAACTATTTATATATGTATGAGTTGTTGAGACGTATATTTGTACCAAGCATACATGCCTCAACAACTGCTCCATGTATTTATTATCGGAAAATTAGATTTTTTTCCAGTTTGATAACGGAAAAGAAATAAAACCCTTCCACTTTCATGTGTAAGCGTGTGGGCGTGCACGTGTGTGCAGGTGATAGTGTAGTGTTGTAGCAGTGATGTAAGTTTTTGTATTACACTATATCGCGCTAGCAGCTTACTCAAGGCTACGTTTTATAATAATAAAATAATGTTATGGATGTAATGCCGTAATATTTAAAGTATACACAGTTAGTACAAACTTGGATTCCTTTGAACCAATAAGCGCGCAGAAAGACTGAACTGAAACAATATTCCTTTTTTTTTAGCCTAGCCTCCAGCCGTAGCACGCAATAAGGAACTTAGTTCCAATAAATAAGAATAATCCAGCATAAGTCTTAAATTTTTCAATTCCTGTTGTAATATTCGGTTGGAACATTCAAGAAAAGCATTAAAATTATCAATTAATTCATTCATTAATGAAGTCAATTTTGTCAACATAAATTAATGTATCTAAATACTATATACCCACTACCTGTATAACATAAAACACCTTTTGTATTACCAACTATGGAAAATCCAATACCATTTTTCTCTTTTGCGGCCGTTTCGTTTCATAGAGAACACGGCTGACGCAAACTTGAATTCAATGGGAACGCGACGCGCGAACCACCTGCCGCTAAAAGTTTTAGCAATTACTTACCGACACCGTCGCCGTTGTCCTTGTGATACAAGCTGTACTCAGAAGTATTAACCTTCCACAGGTGGATAAAAACAGTCATTAAAAAAATAGTGTTAGGAGTAAATTAAAATAAAATACATTGCGAATATCAGTGTATACACGCGGAGATAATATAACTTCTTTGGATTATATGTATAGGATTATATGTATAGAATTATATATATGACAATGCTTATACTAAGTCCCGTAGTATAAATACTTAACTACATATATAACTAATCATTTTGGTATACTAATAGACCCACACTGACACTTATACATAACACACAAAATACATACCTTACTACTGGATAGATTTTAACTATCGATGTGAAACGGCTCAATTTTTTTTTTTTGTTCTACTTTGTTAACACGTGGTCTTTACCTAAAAAATATAACAATATCTTAAATTAAAATAAAGGCATTCAAGTTTTAATATACCATTCAAAATATTAAAGAAACTATGTAAATAATAAAAAAACTTTATAATTCTGCTTCCTAAAAAAATACCTTAGTTTTAACGTAACGTGTAACGAAAATTTTTCTCTACCATGCCATGAGAAGTGTCTCTTTTAAAACAGTTACAAATTCCTTCAATTTTATTTTTAATAATCATATTGTATTAACGTACACTTGCGATATTTTTTGGGTTATATTAAAGTATAGAACTTGAATAAACAGTTACTTACTTGTATAACAGTAACTTGAATAAACTTGAACAAACTTACCAGTGAAATATTATGGAATAATAATTTAATACGTATATGTAGATATTTGAGCTATATTTTATACTAGATCAACCAAAAATTTTTTTCTCTTTATTTATAATTGGAGTTTGATCACAAATTTACCATGCCACCAGTAATTAACAAAAAAAAAAAAAAAACAATAATTTACCGGTATTCCAATCCACACATAACCAGTGTGTAAAGCATTCTTGCTTCCTCGGATGTCGGGAAAGCAAGAATGACATTACATAAGCCTACAGATTTTAATGATTCATTTATTTTATTCTACTCTTTGGACTGGTTTACGTGTGCATTCCGTCACAAGTACACATCTTCTACAACATTGCATATGTCACAATTTGGTGACGACTTCAATTTTATTAAATATACTAACTGTACCCGCGTCTCCGTCCGCTTTTTAAAAATTGTATTAAAGAATTATAAACTTGTGAGACTATGTACAATTATAGAAATGCTCTTTAAAAATAATTATAAGTACGACACGCACGCCATTTACAGTAGCATGTAATGTATACAATAAATATATAAATACTAACAATGTACCTAGTGAGGTTTACCATCAGCAACAGATTTGGGATTTTAACCCACCATATAACTATCTTCGTGCTCACTTACACTGTGTAAGGAACTAATGAAAGAATAACTTAAAATATTATCACAATGATTTATATTTACATTATATTGTGTCTATACAAAAAATAAACGCTTGTCTGTTCTGCAATAAATTGTATTATAAACCTCTTTACGTAATACGTTTAGGTATGGTGTAAAATCTTATTAGAAAGACCTCTTCTATATTCAAAGTTACTAATAACAATAATATCGAATTTTAAACAATTCGTTGATACTTATTTCTCTAATTAAAATTAAGCAATGAGTTGAAATCTTGCTAAATTTCATACAGACAAAGTCGCGGGTAACAGCTAGTCTAAAATAATAACGTCAATTACTCTTTATAAGGTAAAGTGAAAGTCCCCGGAAAATCGGTCTAAGCTTTTGGAGAAAGTACTGTTGGCAAAGCCACAGTTGACAGCTAGTGTAAACTAAAATTGCCTGAATTACTTTTTATAAGGTCAGCTATCTGCCAGTGAAAGTCTCGTGAAGATTGGTCTAACCGTTTTGGAGATAGTATTACGGGCGAAGCCACCGTTAACAGCTAGTATAATTTAAAATTGCTTGAATTATTTTTTATAGGGTCAGCTTTCTGACAATGAAATTTTCGCGAAGATCAGTTTAACAGTTTTGGAGATAACACTGCAAGCAAAGCAACGGCTACCAGCTAGTATAAATTTAAATTGCTTAAATTACTTTTTATAAGGCCAGCTATCTGCAAATGAAAGTTTTGCTAAGATCAGGTGGTAGAGCCCAGCTGAAGCTATTTTTGGTTTCAGCATGAATGGGTCGGCTCCTCCGGGGTAGTACTACCCCTCTCACAGATAACCGACGTGAAATAACTGTGCTTGCATTGTTGTGTTTCGTTCGGTCAGTGAGAGAGCCGGAGGCCCACGTCCCTTCCTCTTTCCTTCTTTCCCTTTCCTTCCCCTCCCGCTTCTCCCATATACAGGCTGGCAACGCACTTGCGACGTCCCTGATGTCGCTAGTGTCTATGGACGGTGGTGATCACTTAACATCACGTGACCCACCAGTTCGTTTGCCACCTTTGATATAAAAAAAAAAAAAAAGATCAGTCTAACTGTCTTGGGGATAGCATTGCGGGCACAGCCACGGTTAACAGCTAGTCTAAATTAAAATAGACTGAATTATTTGTTATGATGCCCACTATCTGTTGGTGAAAGTTTAGTGAAAATTAGTCTAACTGTTTTTGAGATACCATTGCAGACAAATCCGCGGTTAACACTTAGTCTAATTTAAAGTAGCCTATATCACCCGCTGTAATTTTAGCTACCTGCCAGTGAAATTCCCGTCAAAATTTTTGTTGTCAGAAGCGGGTATACTTTCGTACCTAATCAGTGAAAAATTTTTATTTTGCTGTTACATACAGACACTTCATTTTTATTATATGTATAGAAGAAGATAAAAAGCTATTCAGTGGAATATGCCCTGAACGGAGTTGAAAAACAGTAGGTAAGGTAGGTTGTAAGGTTTTATACCATATTGCCTTTTTTAAGTGATCGCTCATCGATGTATTCCTTTCACATTTTACGACAATGCTATCTTATTAGATAAAGATGATCAGCATAGTAAGGTATATAATTTAATGGTATACCGTTGGTAAGTGCGTCTCTAGCCAATTGATCCGCTTTATAGAGTCAATTATGTTAAAATTTGTATAAGTATGCGACATTAAATAATCGGTATAATACCGATATTCCATGAGTTTTAATAACACCAATTGTAATGATTTAATGTTCCCAATAAGCTGGCCAAATTGCTATAACACGGCAATACTACTTATCGGCTAACCTTGGTACTGTGAAGTCTCTTCATCAGACACGTCGATTAGTCGACTCACGAGTTCCTTCAAAAAGCTATGTATTTAGCACACTAATAATAAATCATACCAATGTCTAGGTGATAGAGCCACGCAGAAACTATTACTGGTGTCAGCATGAATGTGTTGTCTCCCTCGGGGTACTACCACCCGACATATAGAAAACCGATGTGAAGTAACAATGCTTGCATTGTTGCGTTTCGTTCGGTCAGTGAGAGCGCCGGAGATCTGCCTTCCCTTTTTTTACGTGGGAAATCCCTTATGGATTTCCACCCTCCCGGGGGAGAGGGTGGGTTATGTCCGACTCGCACGGATTAAACCCCACGGTTTACCAACAGACCGTGTTGTTGTGGAGGCAAGGGATCGGTCTACCTATAGAGAGGCAGACTGGGTACACACCAACTGCCCCCCCTCGTCCGCCGGACCTGTGCACTGAAGGGGTGAGCCCCCCGGCTGCATCTCCTCAGATCCAGCTATGGTGGCGGGAGGAGTTGGGCGAAGCGCCGCTTCCTCCCGCCTGTCCTCCGTTGGCGGAGAGGGCCACTTAGAGAGTCTACCTCGCGGGCCCTCTCCGCTGCCAATCTACCTTCCCTACGCTCTCTTCTCCTATCCCCTTTCCACCCATTCCCCCCAAACGTCTGGCAAGGCACTTGCGACTCGCATGGTGTTGGTAGTGTTTATGTACAACGGTGATCACTTAATATCAGGTGACCCGCCTGTTTGTTTGCCTCCAATGATATTTAAAAAAAAACAGTAAATATAAGATATAAATAAATCATAATTATTTTAGTTCGGTGTTATTTTCTAACATTTGCCTAACTTAATATCTTCCTAAAATTTGTTTATGTGCAAACTATCAGCTTTTCTCCGCAATTTAATTTATAAACCATTAGTTACTATATCCATTCGTCACTATAGGTGAGATTGTGTTTAGTGGCTGGAACAAAAAAGGAATAGAAATCTAAGTGAGAAGATATTAAATAAAGAGCTACGAATAAGAAGTCAAAGCATTGAATTTTCGTTTGAAATATAAATTTTAATCTCTAAAAATGTCTAAAGACATCGCGATTACATGAAAATCAGTCTCAAAACGTTTCTGGTAAAAGATAACTCTAATAATACAGACGGAGTGTATAAGAGCGCTTTTATAAAATATTTTTAAACTTTAAGAATTAAATGCTGACACGACTAAAAAGGAGGAGAAAATACTCCCAAGTCTTAGAATTTATATCGCCTTACCTGAGCACAAAGAAAACACTGAGTCCTACTAGAGTTGTACCCGGTCGTTCATTTATCGGGTCTTTGTTCTTTGTTAAATGTGAAAAGCGATTGTTTTAACCTTTTCATTTAATCGTTGGTTACAAGATTTTAAACCCTATTGTGGTATTTCTTAAATTAATTCAAGTACGGATTAAAAAAATAAACAAAAATATGTGATTTGCGCTTTGAAAGAGATCGCAAACGAACTAAAGGGCATGATTACAACAAAATTAGAAGTCCATAATGGATTTTGCCATATAAATGTTACAATAAAACGAAAGATACCAAGGTATTGTGAGCAAAGTACTAACTTTTCAAATTAAATTGACATTTCAAAAAATAAATCGTATTCCTTATATATCTAAATTTCATTATGGTTTATTTTCAGTTCTTTCCGAATGCCATCGAAATCAATAGTGCTTTTAAAGTGTATACTTTATAGACGTCGCCGTATTGTGAAGATATTAAATCATATCTTGGCCATTTTTTTTTATTTTTACAGTAGCTACTTCAAACATAACGTGAAGTAAGCTTAGAGGAAGTCAACACGACAGCGGTGACCATTGCGGTGATGGATTGTGATTTTCTTAGTTGTCGCTATTATTTTTGGATTAGATTGTGCTTACCGTTGAATAAAGTTGCTTCACTTTCACAATAAAAACATATTTTAATTTCGAACGAGTGTGTATCAGTTTAATATTAGGTATTTACCTATGAAATTGCCGTTTTGTATGAAAAAATTTAAACGAATTTTTTTCATGTATTTTTTATTTGTATTAATCGAAGTAATCACCCATATTTATTGTTAATTGTTTATTGATGGCACTTCTTAAAGAAATCAGCTGGACGGGAGGCAACAAATTCTTCAAAGGCATTTTGTATTGCCTCTCGGATATTGAATTTTATCCTGCCAAGGAGTTATCCAAATGCTGGAAAAAGTAGTAGTCTGTAGGCGCAAGGTCTGGTGTGTAGGGCGGATGACGGAGAACTTCTAACCCCAGTTCTTAGAACTTGGAGACCGTCTGCTGTGCAGTATGAGGTTGCTCGTTATGGTGCAGGAGCAGTGGAGACGAGCGATTGATTAATGCTGGTTGGAGATGTGCCAGCTTCTCCATCATTGTGTTCAGTTCTTCACAGTACACATCTGCAGTAATGCTCACCTTGTTTGTTAAGAAGCTGTGATGAATCACACCGGCGCTAGACCACCAAACAGTGACCATCACTTTTCTAGGGGAAAATTTTCGTTTAGGGCATTGTTTACGTGCTGAACCAGGATCCAACCAACTTCCTGAGCGCTTACGGTTATTATACAGAACCCATTTTTCATCGCAGATAACAATGCGGTTCAAAATTCCTTCTGTTGAGCAGTGCAAGGCACGTCTCGACACGTACTTCGCGCTGGCGATCATTGAGTTCGCGGGGCACCCATATGTCAAGCTTTTTTTCCTTGCCAATTTGACGCAAAGGGACCAATATTGTTTTGACGCTAACGTTGAAAGCTGCTGCTAATTCGTAGACTCTGTATCACCTTTAATTAATCATTGTCGACCAAAGTCTTCAGATGACCGCGAGGTTCATTTTTCAGGTCGAAATTCCCAGGACGGAAGCGAACAAACCAATAACAGGTAGTCCCTTGGTTTGTAGTGTTAGCTCCGTAAACGTCGTTGATGTTGCGTGCCGCTTGTTCCGCGTTACTACCACGACGGTACTCATATTCCATAATTACTCGAATTTTTAACGTATCCATGATTGCAAAAAAGATTGAAATGCGATGAAAATGTAACACTAAACAATAAACAAATAACTACTTTTGGAAAAAGAATTCCATGTTTTTAAAATAAAATCAATTTGAAATTGGAATTCTTAGCCAAACAAAAATTATTTTGATTTAAAATGACCAGTACTGCAGAATGGCAATTTCACAGGTAAAAACCTGTTATTAACATTTAGATGGTTAAAAAAATAGTTTACATAAATAAGCAGAAAAATAAGATATATTTTCATAAAAATATTATTGGTATGGAATATGTGAGACAATCATAAAAAACAATTTAACTCTTGGTATGGAATATAATTATTCAAATATAATCCAAAGGCATATAAAAACCCCGAATTCAGAATTTGAAACAGTACCAAACCTTTGTTCTTCGACGCGATGTCTAACCTTCATGCTGCTAAATCTTCATGACTCCCAAACAACCTCAAATTACAAACAGAATATTACCAGAAATATATTCGATAATATTACCAGATGCAATAAATGTTAATGTATAAACAAAACAGTCTGTAATGGTGGTTGTTCACAACCCTATTCTATTTTCACATCGCTAGGAGCATCACGAACAAAAGTTTATTACACCTATCTCGATGCAAAACCTACTTATTCCATCTATCTTAGTCGTTGGAACTCAAGACAAATTTAACGGGAGTATTTAGTGTTAAATCCAATGCAAATTTTGAATTCTTTTTATGTTGTTACAATTTTAGAACGTAGATACCTCTTACCACGGAAAAATCTTTAGAATATCTTTTCATTTTCAAGTTTTTATACGGCTTTTTTTTATTGTAGCACAGCAAAATGATTGCACTATGTCTGATGGTAAACACAGTGCAATCCAAAAATAATAGCGACCACCGATTGACACACTATCCATCGCCGGTCGCCACTATCATGCCGGCCTGTAAATACAAATTAATAAATAGATCTACTATATTATAAATTTATTCAAGCAAGACTAAGAATTGAATTTATAACCGTCGTCTTTCGAGTTCTATTCGAATAGAGTTATAAGGAAGGGTTTACAGTTGAATTGAAGAGAAGTTATATATAATATACTATTTATATTTTCTGTTAGAATAAAATATGTCGTCTGTACTTGAAACAGTATATTGTATAAATAATGATTAACGTTTGTAATAACGTAATAACTAATTGGTGAATTTTCTAGACATCCATTTTCTTTTTCGAACTGACTACGCTATGGACTCGACGGGGCTTCAAAGCTTCACCAAACTACTAAGGCGAACGCTTAAGGCACTTCGCCGCTTGACAACAGCTCAAGGGTGCCAGAGTGGCCTAACCTTAGCTTGGGCTGTTGCCTTCGCCAATCTGTCTAACATACTTTAATACTTTATCACGATACGACTCTAAACGTCGACTGCCAAAGACAAATTAGGAATGGATTCGTAGTTTTTTGTGAACTGATTAACGTTGTTGACCTGACGGGCCATTAACTTCACCAGGATTTTGGGGAGAGCGCTTAGGGCACTCAACCAAACAACAACTAGCAAAAGATAAAAGTTGAAAATTGTGAAAAAGTGGCCTTCATATTTCTATTATATTAGCAGATTACGTAAAATATTATGTAATTGCCCAATGGTTTAGATGAAGTAACGTTTGGCGTGACATTCCCGATTAGACAATCGATATGTTAGTTTTTCAATACTTTGAAATTTTCATTTCTCAAGATATTCAAATCTCACAGTATAAAGAATCACAAACTTCTAAAACTCACAAAAGAAATAAATAAAATACTTTATACATACGTGTTGGAATTCCAAAGGGACTAAACAATTTTATTGGACAATGACCACACGTAATGCAGGTTAACCGGCGGGTAACCATAAGCGTCTCGCTTCCGAATTTATGCAAGACCTAGATGTAGATTAGAATGTCGAACTGACCTGACTTGATGTATTTATAGAAACATTCGAGCAAGAGTTTGTCTCTATTGTGCGGTAGTTGCCATGGCAATTCCTAGTACTCTCCTATACCTACTTACTCGCGTTCTGAAAATCTGTCGCCAAAGATAAAATGTTCCAGAAGTTCCACCGCTGTGCCAGTTCTTTGAAGCTTAGTTTGATAATATTGTTACGTTACGTCATTAGCTCCGGAAGCAATTTTCTTGCTTTATACAGGATACTAGCATTTGCTTGCGGCTTTGCTCATGTTAATGGGGATTTGATTTATCCCTCGGAAACAGTGTTTTTTTAGATAAAGAGTAGCCTAAGTCCTTTTCTATACTCCCTGACACCGTGTATAAAAAATCATTCTGGTCGGTTGAGTAATTAAGACGGGTAAACGTTACAAATAAACAGACTAACGTACATTCATATTTATAATATTAGTCAGGAAACGGAATGCGTGTAAGCTCATTTAAATGCATGGTCAGTAACTGAATACGAGAACAGAGAAAACTGCAGAACGCAATTAGTAAACAGATAATTGATTTCCTTCTATATATATAATAAGGATATAAATTTAACATGTCGGTACTTCTCGATTTTAGTGAAAGAAGTTTTTTTTTTCGGACTACGCTATTGACCCAGCAAGGTCACTGGACAGCTTTTCCGGACTACAAATAAAAGAAGTTATTGCAGGTGTCTAGGAATAAATAATAAAATACGTTTCAATCATTTTTGGAAATGTCTGTGTCTGTCTGTTTATATATGAACACGCATCACTGCTAAAGTACTGATTTTACATCAAAACCTCAATTATAAATTATAAAGCATATCCCCGGGAGTAACTTAGTCTTTGTTTCATTTAAATCTGTCAACTTTATCAAAAGTTATTGTAATAAGAATGGCGGCAAGAGCTAAGTACGAGAGAAAAGTAGATAACTAAATGGACGTAATACATTCAGATGCTATTATAATCACTGTTTTTCTAGTACATAGGATTCTACGCAGAAGAAGATGCGAGCACGGCTAGTCTTAAATAAAAGAAAACCTATATTTCACATAATTATTTTTGGAAATCGCCATTAAACTAATTTCACTATATTATAGTTTTTAATAGGAATCATTCCTATACGTGTACTACCATATCTTTTGCTGTATAGAATAACGCAAGTTTAATTTTAGGATACATTATTAATGAAGTTTACACTACATAAATACAAATCTTGAATAATATTCAATTTCGCATGCGATGAACTCGAATTACAATCACTTCAAACGACACAGCGTTTCCACTAGCCGATGGAACTTTCCGAGTTTATATAGCAGCGTTAGAATATATTTCCACATGTTTCCAACTCGCCGTTGGTATTGTTTCTTGTTGTAAATAGGTACAGAGCCGGCAAAATAGCGGTCCTGGTTTCTGGCATTACCATAATCTGGTATTTTGTTGGAATTATTCATCCGATGCAGCGGTTGCACGAATGCTATGGACAGAGGGAATAATGTATTAGACAGTTTGCGTACTGCGACTGACTTCTGTATTTCGGTATAGTGCTCGTGTTTTGTAATTCATGTAGCAAGCTTACATTAATTTTATATAATACTATCTATTTTAATAAAATTTGCATTTTTGTTTGTACGTGTATTTTATTTTTAATTTTGTAACATATATTTATCTACTTTTATTGAAATATTTACTGTCTTCATTAATAGTTTATTTTTTCGAACTGACTACGCTATTGACCTAGCAAGGTGAACGATACAGCTTCACCGGACTGCTAAGGCTAGCGCTTGCCGCACTCAGCCGATATACATATATCGTAATAATATTAAAATGTAATGTTGTCTAGGTTTATATTTATATATTTATACTGTACATATGTATATCCAATATATTTATATAAATAATCTCTGTCACTCACAACATAGTACCTATCCCTTTTTGGTGATTTATCTGTGTTGATATGTTGCTATTGTAGATTATTCTACGTTGTTACACAAAATATTTGTCATTAAGTTTATTACGTGTGTCTGTCACACTTGATATTGACGAAATCGCCTACGTAGGCATACAGGAAAGAAAAAAAAGAAATCGACCTTAAAATTTTTTTGTCTATTAATTTGTAAGACTGGTTTTCTAGATTCTCGGGTTTCCGAAGTTGCAACACAGTAATGATAAAATTTAATAGAGATAATTTATAATCTGTGTACGATATTACTTAGAAGAACTAACATAGTGTGGTATAGTATAAATCTTATCTGATTACTGTGATTTTAATACTTGAATAAACATGTTATTCTAGTGCTGTAAATTCTTTATTCCCGCGGGATAGATGCCATAATTATGCTGTGAACAATAAACCGTAAGTTTGAAATTTGAATTCAATATTTTCAAGATCAGGCCAAATATGGTACAATCGATTATAAATATACAGGCACGTACTATTGCGGTTTATATCAAAGGATTTAACAAAATGCCGCGCCGTGTCTTTGTAATTTGAAAATTGTGAGGCGGCCGTTTTTGTCAAGAGAAACATTGGGATTAGAAACAACTAGTTTTATGTGATCGTGACTTATTTTAAAAAAGGACACTGGTAATTTTGGATTTGCTAATACGTATTTATTAGCTGAGAAATCAAGTGATCACAATTTTTTATTCGCGAATAAAAAGAGATTACATTTTTTTTACGTCATAGCAGGCATAACAGGTGGGTCACCTGATGTTAAGTGATCACCACCGTTCATACACATCAGCAAAACCAGAGGAATTGCAAGTGCGTTGCCAGCCTGTGTTGGTGGGTAACGGGGAGGGGGAAGGAGAAGGGGAATGGATATATGTCATTTACTTTACATTATACAAAATGAAAATGTAATAATAATGGCAAAATTGCAAACAAAAAAAAATACAGCTCATAATTAATTAATTCAGATAAAACATATAGCTCGCATGAAATTATTCATACAATTTACATACATGCATTATTCATCTAGTACTCCACACAAAATACTATAAATGCGAAAGTGCATTTCTTACAACATTTGTTTATCAATCACGCTTCAACAGTTTAATGAGTTCCTATCAGATTGAACATACTATATAAGTCGATACAATAAGACCTAATAATATTTGTTTTTTTTTTTTAATAAGAAAAGGTTATCTGCTATTCTAGTATTTTATAATATATTATTTACTAGTTGACACGGCCACGCGTTGCTGTGACACGATTATTAAATGATGAATTAAAATTATGATAAATCATTTGTATCCAGGAGATATTTATAGCAGTTAGTCCTATCGTTACAAACTAATTTAAACCACCATCCGATTCGGGGCTGATAAAACTTAAAATTAATAACAATAATCAACACTTACAATCATTTAACTAGTAATCTAAAAATACTGAGGTCATTAATCGAAACATAAATTGTCCTATCTCTCAAGTTGGACCAGATTGCATATATATAAATGACAACTTTTATGAAGATTGATTGATAACTTTAGGAGTTCCTCCTAGACCAATACTGAATGTCTATATAATAAGATTTCAGAACATAATATTGTTTTTACTGATAAAAACTTGTAGTGTTTATACTTATTATTGTAATAAAAATTGTATGTTTTATAGTGAAAAATAATCAGGTATTATAAAATTTATACAAATATAAAGGTTTTACCTCTTCAGAGTTCTTGTTTGCAATAAGTTTAGCAATATTTTTATTAACAAATTTAATTCTCAAACAGATCAAAGCAGCCGTCGAGATGAGCTGGAAGAAGACAAGATTTCTGTTTGACGGTTCGAATTTATTATCATGAAAAGGTGGAGTCACAACCACAGTCCTTAATCACACTTCTGCGGCTCGCGCTTTCCGTGCCTTATTACGTCTTTAGATATCCAATGGCATTGATGTTTACAACGAATGGCGACAATTCTTTTAATTTTAAGGTGATAGGTAACTAAACAAACAGCAGATAATACCTTATTACTATACTAATAATCTGTTACTAAGCCCTTATGGCTTCTATTAAACGAAATGCATTTTTTCAATTACAAAGACTGACTGATATGGTATTGAAGCGATAATATCTCAGTGGCGGTCGACGTATATGAGATATACATTAATGAACCTGAACTTTTGTTGAATAAAGGTACAGGACATTTTCTAATGCTCGTTTCGACATGAAAATCTGTTGTCTATAATCTATACGTTTGTTCTATACGGCAATCCTTGCAAACTAGTTTCTCGCTAGGCTTCATATTTGACTGTGTCTATGCAGAGTTACTTTTCATGTTTCGCTTTCGACTAATCCGAGTTCTCGATTCTTACGTGATTTGTTTAAACAATTAGCTTTTTATCTTTGATAATTGTTAAATGTAAAAGTTATACAAAACTAATTATAGTATATTATACAGTATTGTTAAACATACTTAAATAGCTTTTTAAATTATTGTTAAATTTACAAATAAATACTCCATTAGGCTTTTTAATTAGTCGGTAAGTACTTTTCAAAATGAACTCCTGTAACACGTAATAGGTCTCGAATTTTCCAACAGTCGTTGGTGTCTGATTGTGATAGTAAATTACTCGGGAACGGCACACCACTAATTGGTGCCGCTGCGGGGTGTCGAAGTGGAAATATCACGGAAATTGAACTGCACGGCGAAGTCGAGTTGGCATAAAAAGTCACAAAAAATACTTATAATCGAGAAAATAATTCTATTTCAAAGTACCGCGATAGTTTTAAACGGTTTTCTCAAATGGAATTGTAAAGAACAAACTTATAAATTATTTTTTATACATATTAATATTATATAAGGGCGAATGTCAGTTTGTTTGTTTCACATCTTGGTAGAGGTACAGATAATGGTATAGGGTATATTTCATCTACAAAACAAATAGTATTCCCGTGAGTTTGCTCAAATCTACATTAACCCTAGCGAAACCGTGAGCAAAATTAAAACTATCTTGCACCAACGGCAACGTTCACAGGAAAACGGCATTTGCGTCGGAATCATTTGTCTATCTAGGTTAATTGTGGTTTGTATTTTTTTTAATTGTATTTTTTTAATCCTAATCACCCTTATAAATATATTAACGAATTTCAATAGCTTCTATTCAATATTGTCATTACCGCTTAACCCCTATGGAAAAGCGTAATGGTGTGTAACTTAGAGTATGATCTGAAAAGTTTTTCGAAACATTAATTTTATGAATGTAGATATTTTTAGAAAAATTGTGAAAAGGCATCAGTCAAATGACATAACGTTAAGTGAAAAATAACAAATCATTATATTAAAAAAAAATATCTAGAATTATTTTTTTTTTATAAGAATGATTAATTAATCTTTATAGTGCAACACTCATAACATGTTATGAAAAGTATATTGCCATCAAAATAAAACAAGTCTCAGTAAGTACTCAGTTCTGCCGTAAAAAGTTGTGAGATTCATGTACCAAGTCGGTTACTTTATTAAATCCCTACTTAAAGAACCTTCTGTGTTAAGTTATTACGTAATTAGCTAACCTAACATTTTATAGTGACCATATCAACATTACAAATCTTTTATGTTTCAAAATTTGCATTTTTGTTATCAGTAGCGTACTTTCATACCCAATCATTAAAATGTTGTTATTTTGATATTACATACAGGCACTCCATTCTTATTATAGTATCTGAGCGACTGAGGCTAGCTCGGTTCTATAAAAAACATTTTTAAATTAAAATAAACTGTCAGGTTTACCTCACAAAATTAGCATTTTTCACAAAAATATATATATTAAAAAAGATTTATTCTAGTATTTATTTATTTTATTTATTTATTTACAAAAATACAAATACAATTACAGATACAAATACTACTAAGATATCTCTATTTTGCTGGCCACTCTGATTTGAACTGGGGTTACACGGATTTCCGAAGCAGCCGATTTCATCTGAGCTATTTTTTGTTTAGACAGCATCTTCGAAGCTTAGTTTTATATTCTAGCTATATTTTTTTATTGCCCGAAAACTCAGATAAAGAGTTTTCTAGGAATTAAATCTAGTTAGATCGATTTATCGCCCTCGAAACTACCTACATACTAAGTTTCACAGAAATAGATGACGTTGTTTCCGAGATATATACTATATATAGATTTATACATATATAAATAATTAAAGAATAATATAAAATAATAATAAAAATTCTTAAAGATGCACTGAACAGTGAATAAAAAATAACCGTCACGCTCGGGTACGTAGTTCTGAATCGGGTTTATTCGGCTCCATCCGACATCAAACGTGCCCGTGTCGGTGACGCACTAAATCGTGTATACTAGCCGTCATCAAACCATACTATACTCCTAAACGTAAAAAATAGGCCACAGCTTCAATAATCAACATTATAGGGGCCTTTTTCAAGGTTAATCATTACGTAACTTCTTATCGTCTGAACACCGCATGGTCGAACAAAGGGAAGCGGGGCGCGGGTCGGGGTGCAGAACGTGATTCATTTATTACACAAGTTAGTTCTGCCAAAGTTAGTTGACGTTGAGTATATATCAATTTTGCGATTCTCGAAATTTAGGTCGAATTAGGTCCAATATTAAGCACCTATTTTTTATGCATTTAGAACGAGAGTCGACTAATGATTATCCTGTATAAATATTGCTAGCGACTAATCAGTCGCGCTGCATATTTTGCGTATTTGCGGGTCTATTATGTATTTACATATCAACATTAACAAATCCGTTTGACTTTGATGTTACATATGTGACTTACAATTTTTCATTTTTATCGGATGGTCATAAGGACCCAATTACTTTTTTTTATGTTTAATTTTGATATTTACATCAATAGGTCTCGGGTAACGTTTACAAAATGAATTATTTGCCTTTAAATTTTTATTACATAATTTTTCTTCTACTGAAATACCAGAAGACGAAAACATTTGACAAATATTACTCTACATTTTAAATTATTCAATGCATATTAATTTCAAACATTAAATACAATGTTAACACTCAAACGGGTCAAATACAGGCATTTTAAATTTATTATTTTGAGAGATATATTTTTTGTACAAAGTTTATTAAATATTTGCTTTATATTTTGAAGGATAATACTGATACTATAAGTTATGTATAAAACAATTAATATAAAATATGTCAAATGCAACTGACGCAGTACAGTGAATCAATGGTCTAATCAAATTTATCGATTTGCGCTGGACCGTGTAAACAGCCATTAAGGAATTCTAAAGTTATGGTGTGAGTCTAAGCGATTTACAATCAAACGATATCTATATGAATAATTAAATTGTATAAAACCAGCTGTTTCAGTTAAAGACCAGATATTGTAGGTAATAAAACTAAACAAAATTGATCTAAATCTATCCAGTAGTTTTTACACGATGCGCGCAAACAGCACACAAAACGAACTAAGCCGCGAGATAAATATAGTATTAGTACATTGCTATGGTCCCCCGTTGAAAAACAACTCTGTAGTACCACTAAGGTGTACTGTACCATGTAGCGGTATGGGGATATTGTTGTACACGTCTAATCAACTATATGTATATTTTATTTAATTATCTTATGGACGTGATGTGTTCCAATAATAAAATCTTTTTCTTTCTTCTCCTATATTGATTGGTAGGATGTTTATTCCTCATAAACGCATAAACTTACTAAACAAATTTTGATCAAATTTTACAATAATGGGCGCGTTCCGGTAGACGCTCACAACACTCACAACGCCCTTTTCGCCGTTCCACTAGACAACCGCGAGCGTTGTGGTCGTGGCGAAAACGTCATTGATGACGTCATAAAATACGCTCACGCGAAACTCACGACGCCCCATGTCTGGACGTGGGTCGACGTGAGCGTTGTCAAAATTGGCGGGATTCTCAATAAAGATGGCGACCGTGAAAATGTTATTACTTGATACGGTATAGGATATTTATATTAAATAACATATTGTATTGAAATACTAAGTTTTGATAATTTTACTTCTTTTGAAAAATGTTGTGAATTCTAAAATTCAATTAAAAATTAATTTATAATTATTTCATGGTAATTTAATATTTTTCATTTAACCAATAAGGTCATTTTTTATGTTTTTATGATAATTAAAATAAAAAAATTGAATTATACATTGTTTCTTTAATATACTTAAATGAATTTCATAATTATATGAATTTATTGTTAAGACTTACAAAGTGTAACTTAACCTCTCAAAGTTTTTGTTTTATTTTTTCTAGATCGCCATTTTTATTATTTATCTGAACGCTCAAAACGCCCACATATGCGTTCCACTAGCTCTTACGATCATAACGCTCGCGAGCTAGTGGAACGGGAAAACTCGCGGTCGTGAGCGTGAGCGTTGTGAGTTTCTAGTGGAACGTAGTCAATATAGCTTGTAAAAGTGACAATTAAATTTGAAAATGCAAATCTTTTGAGACCTTTATCCGCGTACCTTACGTAAACCATTAGAAATATATGAATATAATGTATGATACACACGTAGACGAGGTCGCGGATAAGCGGTAATATTTTATTGAAAACTACTTTGGGCAACTTCAACAAAGTCCTGTAACAATGTTTATTATATTTATGGGTAAAACGTTTGTTAAAAAGACACGTGTCTTAAAGACACGATATAAGTACAACTATTATATTCCAGGGAAATATTTTCATTAAAAAATACAACAAAAAACTATCGATACACGATGTTCCCAGGGGGTCACTCATCCAAGTACTGACTGCGCCCGGCATTTGTTAACATCGGTAATCGGACGAGAACCGGTGTTTACGAGACTTTACCAAACACAGTGCTTACCTCTAACACTATTCGTCACATAAATAAGTTGCCGATTAAAATTATAAAACCTTCTATAAAAGTTTCACTTCAAAAACTTTTTCTAATAATAATTGCTATTACTCCTAAGTTCATATAACAAAAACTGTGGTAATAGTCGTATTAGAGACAGTTTCCGGAATATTTATTGGTAGTGAAAATAACAGCCGCTTATATTAAAGCCATACCTCATCTACGCCACTTCCCTAAGACAATTTCTCTGATGTTCCTAACTGTGCTAACATTTACTTCGATAATCACGTACAATGAATGGACCTCGCCGTATATAAGCGGCTTATTCTATTCGCCTTACAATACATGGGATACAACTTGGGCACTCATTATGAGGGAATTATTATTTTCTCTTTTATTATATTTGCGGGCAAAAAGAAAAGTTTTCAGGTGACCAAGCTTGTTAGGGATTTTTTTGGGCCATATCCATTTCTTCTTACAAAAAATGCTTATTAAAGAAGTAAATAAGTATTGCACTCGGCATATGATTTCGCGAACAGTGTGAGCTAGCCGTTTAAGATTTGTAAAGCACTCAGCCGATTTTATTTTGACAACTACTAGCTCAAGGGTGGGCGGCATACCTCGGTTTGAGTTGTTGTCTGATTCATGCAATTCGCGACCTATCTAAGCTAAACTAAGCTAAGCTACATATTCATACTTATATGAGTTATTGAAACATATA
This sequence comes from Antheraea mylitta, assembly GCA_014332785.1. Lineage (NCBI taxonomy): Eukaryota > Metazoa > Arthropoda > Insecta > Lepidoptera > Saturniidae > Antheraea > Antheraea mylitta. The sequence goes on from JACEII010000020.1 coordinate 4,463,128, forward strand.
TATATGTGTTGTACCAAGCATACATACCTCAACAACTCTTGTATGTGTTTTGTGTTGGATAATTTTTCTTGTTTCAGTTCAATAAGGGAAAAATAAAAATAAAAACCCTTCCACTTTCATGTGTAAGCACGTGTGTGTGCACATGTGTGGAGGTGAAAAGTGTAATGTTGTTGCAGTGTTGTGTCAGATTTTGTGTCACTGTATCGCGCGCGCAGCATATTCAAGGGCTCCACGACGAGGAAACGGACCTAGGCTTAGGCCGTTGTCGAGGTGGGCATAGTCTGGTTAAAAATGTTCACTTTATCGCACAGCGCAATGACAGCTATAGACAAAGATAGCGCTATAAGAACTTAGCCAGCTATCTCTTTCTTCTCGCCGAATAATGGTTAGAGGTACTATATGTTAAATTACCATTGCAGCAGGTTTAGTCCGGTGAAGCTGTTAAGACGTTAATAGGTCAATAGCGTAATCAGTTGGAAAAAAAAAACTTTGCAACATATTTTTTTACAAAACGTTGTAGTCTATAAGATGTAGCTAGTTTCGAGAAATTTCTTCGGACGACTGGGCCCATGCCGGTGCGTGTTTGCGGTAGATATAAATGCGGCAATATTGCTTATATGTGGGACCACGCATAGCATCTAACGTATATACTATCCTTTTCAAAGTTAAGGCATTTGTCAAGGGTGGTTAACCCGTCTACTGTTTTCTAATCTGTGTAAATAACCTCAATATATAAGTACATTTACATGACAAAAATTTCGGATTCGTTTTAGTAGTACTATATTTACTTTGAGTTGTGTAGCTCTTTTATATTCATAAATATTTATATAGAGTACATGGTTATCCTTTGTATAGCGTGACCAATCTTAAAGTCGCTCACAGATTTGTCTCTAACTCTGCTACCATTAATTACTACTGCTGTACCTTCAAAATACTAGAACAAACGTTATCAAAGGCCTTTGTAGTGCGGGTGCTAGGAAGCGGGAATTTTATTGAGTATTTGGATACTTGCATTGATATAGTTCTACTTGGGAGTAAGTGAAACAGATATACTAAGAGCCTTCTACTCTTAAACTCTATATATATTTCATGTGTTTGTGATTATTTTTACTTATTCACATGTTGTTGATCAAACCATGATATGGGGGTAGGATTATTACAAATCCCGCCTGGCTAGCTACTAGCCTGGAGTTGAAAAGCTGTTGAAGAGCTCTTATACGTATATCATAGCAACTGCATTAGAGAGACAGTTAGTTCCTTCTCTAGGTTTTGGGTGCCTTCCTTCTCAGACTTCTTTATTACTTAACATAAGACATAAGATGAGATTGATGGCAAATGTGGTACTTATCTATCTATACTATAATAAAACTGTAACAAGTCGAAATCTGTACATTAAATATTTTTTGAAAATTTTAATCAGGGTAGACTATGTTATCGATATAGAAACCAAAAATAATCTTTTTACAATTTTTGTCTGTCTGTATGTCCCTATGAACACGCATCACTCTGAAAGTACTAAACCAATCTTGACGAAACTTGACATAGTGATAACTAATATTGTGAGATTACATCAAATATACTTTTTGTCCCATAAAACGCAAAGAGTTCTCAAAGATAAAGGATTAGAGTCTAGAATCTAAATCCGTATTACTCTGAAAGTACTGAACCAATTTTAACGAAACTTAACACAGTGATGACTGATATTACAAGGCTACATCCAGGATACTTTTTGTCCCTTTAAACGCAAGGGGTGCTCCAGGATAACGAAAAATAAAAATGTGTAGTTAACGTAATTTGACTTTTTTGCGACACCTTAGTACAAGAGCCGGCAACGTTGGGAAAACAAGAATTTTAGAATAGCTGGTTGTTTAATATATCAATATATATTTTTTTGTATCATAGGAGGCAAACGAACAGGTGGATCACATGATGTTAAGTGATCACCACCGTCTATAGACACTAGCAACACCAGGGGTGTCGCAAGTGCGTTGCCAACCTGTATATCGGGGAGTGGGAGGGGGAGGGTAAGGGAAGGGAAAGAAGGAAAGGGGAAGAGAGGTTGGTCTCCGGCGCTCTTACTGACCGAAGGAAACACTACAATGCAAGCAATGTTATTTCACGTTAGTTTTCTGTGAGAGGGTGGTATTAGCCCGAACGAGATAACCCATTCATGCTAAAAACAGTTACAGATTCAGCGTGGCATTACCACCTACACAAATTATCAATATATCAATAGACAGAGTTTAGGACACCTGGTAGCTGGTTAACGTTGTATTTTTAATGCGCATTTTGATTTAAGTATAAGTTTAGGAACATTTTATTTCAGTAACTTTTAAACGCATTTAAAAACATGAATTTATCACAGTCCGACACATTTTTTTATAAACAACCATACGCCCGCTGATATATTTTATAAATAAAATTAATTAATTTCAAACCAATTTTTTTTTTCACAGCTAAGTAAAATTTCATTTTATTAAACATTACTGATATTAAGATTTCACCATATACAATAAACAACGATAAACGTAAACGTATGACTTGGGACTGACGCCATCTTAGATATAGGCGTCGATAACATACACTGCCACAATTATCCGTATCTTTATCGTGCAGCCAGTACTGCACTAAACTATAGCTATAGCTAAGTTATTCTATACACATATTATTTTTATAGCAATAAATCGGTCTAAATATTGAGTAGATAACAGAATTAGTCTGAAAGATGAAATTTGTACTTATATTTATCTAAATATAATAATAATAAAATTACTGCTGTTCCAACATAGTTTAAGATTACTTTTATTTTTATTTCCAAAAAATAGCATCAAGCACATCATTGTCAATAACAAAAATGTCTTTCAATAATAATTCCATATTAATAACGTTTCAAAGTTTGTGAAAAAAAAACATCCTAAAGCTATTTCATAATCAATATTTTTGTCTTTAAAGGTACGATATGCACAAATAAGTAGTTTACCGGCAGCCAGGTAGCCCGTTGTTCGGATGAATAATATATATAAAATTGGCTTGATTGATTTTTTCCGGTATAGCCTCTGCCTATGTAGGTAATTTCGCCAATATCAAATGTGACAAATACATGTTTATAAATTTAATGCCAAAATATTCAATGTAACAACGTGGAATAATCTACAATAGAAACATATCAACATAGATAAATTACCAAAAGGTGATAGGTACTATGTTGTGAGTGGTACAGAGATTATTTATAATAATATATTGGAAATATATTTAAAATCCGTTTTCGAAACAGTTTCTAACTCTTAGACAATAGTTACAAGCAGGTGACAGTCGACACTTCGACGCGATGTTTGACATTTCGACGCGGTGTTCATATATTTTTTTCAATACAGTGGAGTATAAACAGGTTTTAATACAAGTTGAAGATAGTTATCATAAAGTAAGTGGTACAGATGTTTAGTTAGTTTTATGTACGTTAGATTTTATCTTAATTAAACCTGTCAGATGATGCTACTAACTGGTTCTAGGCTTATTTAAAAAAACACATATAATCTGGATATATATTTATATGTTTGAGTGAGTCCGTGGATGGTTCGGATTCACAATTGGAAACGGTAGTTGTGGCTGCAATCGGGTATCAGTTTTATTCAATTTTTTCGCGTTTAAAAATACAATTGAAACCAGTGATAACCAATTTGGTGCAGACGAAGTTGCACAGGTCAGCTAGTATAGTATAAAACTCTACTAAATATTTTTTGTTATTCAGTAACCATTTTCAGTAAGCTTCTACGTTTGTAATAAATTATTGTGTTCACTATTCTACTTCTATTATTTATTATATAAACGGTAACCAATCATTCTTAGTATATTGTGTAAATGTATGAAAATAAATAAGCAATCGGGAACAAAAGAAGAATAGTTTTTGTAATATCTGTTCTTTGTATTCGGTCTATTATTTTGAAAATTAGATCAGAACTAAGCATTTGTAATTTATGTAAGATAACATATATAAATAAATTAGGTTTAAGTGTCTATTTATTATGTTTGTTTGTTCCGCCCAAACTCCAAAGGAATTGGACTGATTTTGAGGACACTACCACTAGCAGATAACTGGTTTTACAAGGAATAACTTCGGTTATTTTACTTTTAAAAAATAGAGTTCCAAGTAAATACACTCGGGGTTTCGTTGATTTAGCTTAAAATATCATATATGATTTTATTATGTAATCAAATAAACGAGCGATAAGATTGTCTCGTTATATCTAATTTACATCAAAAATAAAGAAAAAAATAATCACTATAAAATAAATAACTTGCATTAAAGTCACCCGCATTTAATTTAATATTCAGAATCTCATCTGCGCGTCTCATAAAACAAAAAATAAATAAAGATAACTGGCAAGCGGAATTCAAGGAAACGGTGATGAAATTCAACTCGTAAAATGAATAGACTTTTGCCTCTTTATGCTCCATAAAGCCTCGCCTCTGACCACATCGCGATTCGATGAGTGTAAAAACCCTTGTACCGAATGAAAATATATAACAAACCCCATATCCTTGCTCGGGTATTTGGTAGAGATACTAATATTGGCCACACAGTTTTCTTAATACGTAGTGTATATCGTTATTTCTTAAACTATACCAATTTCTGTAACATATATGATATTGTGTTTTACTTAACAAATTGCATAGTTTGTCCAATACTATTAACAAATCACAGCGATTCCAAGCTATCTATATACATCTTCAATTTACTAACTAATCGCCAATAGCTTGTATCCCTCCACCCGTTAAGAGTACAACTGTCTAGTTGGAATATGCCAATGGAGTTTTCCACTTTACAATGGTAAAGTAAATACTGCATTCCAATTTTATTATCCAAAGTGCATGATTTTGAACGCTTCAAGTTAGGTATGGTTAAAAAAATCGCTATATTTATGTTATCTGATTAAAAAGATCTTACACTACCCAAAGTGAATTACAAATTCTAAAAAAACTGGCCATTACTTTAGTTCCTAACCCTAACGTAATAAAACCTAAAAAGGGGAATCCGTAACTACTCAGGTAACGGCGCATGGATTTGACTACTGCGGGTGGATTCGCTCGTTTAAGTTGATTCTATTCTTCCAAAAAAAATCCTAACCTAACCTAACCTAACCGAACACTGATTTGATAACACTCTCTCAAGTTAACTTTCACAAAATTATGACTGAGGCTTTATATTCTTCAAGAAGCTTAGGATTATGAAACTGATGGGAGCTGTTCACCCTTAAAGTTTAAAATCAGAATTAAAAGTTTAAAAGGTAGAAAAGAAAGCAGTCTGAAAGTTCAATTAGTAAAAAAACGATTAAAAAAACCTTCCTACTCCTAGTTCAGTGCTAACAGGCATCTTGCCCAAAAAACTAATAGAACAAAGTTATTCTGAAAAAGCACCAATTCCACATCAACATTTGGAAAAACAAAACTAATTTAATTAACATAACCTAGATTCTGTAACAAAAAAACACCGTTCAAAATTGGAAATGTCCACGAGAGAGAATCCGATTTCCCATAAAAACTTTACTTCATGACCGATAAGTTAGCGTTTGGCGACTTTATCAGATGGTTGCAAAAAGCATATGCGACTGCAGATGTGTACTCTAGTGGTCAAAGAATCACAAGCTGATATTATTCATAATATAAAAAATAATCATAATTAATTAATAACTGAGCATTGACAGCTACACATTTTTGAATGTTATGTAAATAAAACGATAGAGATTTGCCGATGAAAAAATCAAAATTACTCTCTACAATTTAGGCTCTAAGGCTAAGGACTCACGAAGCGGTTTTTACCCGCAATATAGATAGACAACACCGGCGAAGTCGAGCGTATTGTCTAGTTACTGATAAATATACATATAAAGATTAATTAGAACTAACTCAATAACAATGAAAAATAAAAATAAAGAGCTCACCGAATCTTGTTTTAAACGTATCAGTTGAAAAGTCAAATTTAAGATGACATCGACAATTGTAAAAACATTTTAATAGCAACGGTTACTGTCCAGGATATCCGTGGCTATTGTATCCCCGGATATCCCTACAATACTCACCTGTTCAGAGTCGAAATCCTCTAAAGTTATTCAAATGAACTGAGCCACCGAGCTCCGAATAAATGCATATTGAATTTGTTTACGTACGCCCAAAACGGAATATAGACCATACTTCTCCATTTAAATTCCACCCGACAATCTCCATATTATTGCTTGTGGTTCCGATGTCTGTTTCCTTGTTCAAATACAAAGCCGAGCGAATGTCTGTGTTGAATTCAATGGTATCGAATTGATCCACTTATGATTTTGGATAAAATTCTATAAATATCACAAAAATGCCAAAATTAGTGATAACAGACTTAAAAGAACAAACCAGTTAAATCTACAACTTGACATTTGCGGATCAATTAACACTGGGTAGCAGCTACATCCAAATGTTTAATGGCTTGTCGACACTTGCAAGCGGGCATAGAAGTCATTACCGTTATATAAGTCAAAAATCTATGGCCCTTATTGAACTGAAATAATTTAGAAAATGATCCGATACGAAATATATATAAAAGTTGATCCGTGGTACACATATATATTTCAAAAACTCATATATGTATGAATAGTTAGCTTAGGTTAGCTCGGCCCAAATGAAGTACTTGGGCCTCACCCTGGATGGGCGCTGGCGGTTTGAGCCCCACTTCGCGGCGCTCGGGCCGCAAATTGCGAGGGCGGCCGCGGCACTCGGCCGGTTGATCCCCAATATTGGGGGGCCGGGGGCCGGGTGCCGACGACTATACATGGGAGTCGTGCGGGCGATTGCCGCTTACGGGGCACCGGTCTGGGCGGACACACGGTAGCGCTGAGGGCGATCCGGGCGTACCGGACGGTGTCCTCGGCGGCGACCTTCACGCTCGCCGGCTCCCTTCCTTGGGAGCTGGAGGCAGGAGTTCTCGCCGTCGTGTACGAATTCACAGCGGCGAGGAAACATCGTGGGGTGCCTACGGTTCCCAGGAAGATAGAGAGTAGGAGGAAAGAGTTGCGGCGATTGAGAAGTGGATGCAGAACCCGACGGACGCGCGCTTCGGAACGTACACCGTCGACGCTGTCCGCCCGATCCTGTGGGAGTGGGTTGGGAGAGAGTGGGGCTTCCTGTCGTTCAGGCTGGTGCAGGTACTGACCGGACACGGTTGTTTTGGGTGGTATATGCACCGGATCGCTCGCAGGGAGCCGACCGCCACCTGCCATGAGTGCGGCGCTGAGGAGGATACCGCGCACCACACTTTCTCTGAGTGTGTTGCATGGGAGGTGGAACGCCGCACTCTGGTGGCAGTGGTGGGCGAGGATTTGTCGCTGCCGAGCGTGGTTTCGTCCATGCTCTTACAATTAGGCCTCGTAGTTTTTTTTCATCGAAGGTTCGGTTCAAAACGTCTTATACAAATCTTTTCGTCATTTGGTTTATGTGCATCCTATAATGAAACAATAATGTATGAAGCAGCAGCAGTTTTTCATCGTTCTCCTCATGTCCTATCACCAGAAAGTGGCACACTCATTCAATACGTTGCTGAAAATGCTGATATTAATGTGAATACGCTCGACGGCAATAACACACTACACTCCACTTTTTGAATCGTTATATCTCAAAAACGGTGGCTCGTAGAGAAAAAAGTATTAATAAATTTTTTGTAGATAATTTTATAATCTATAATTTTTGTCTGAGGTATTTTTATGATAAAACTTACCATTTTGCTGAAAATCGCGAAAAACTCATTTTTTTACCTTTAACCTTGAATAATTATTTTTCCTTACAGGGGAAAGATGGGGAACTTTCAAATTTTATTTTTAATGATATTTTAAACAATCTTACCGATTTTCAGCTTGGTGGGAATTTAGGTAACTTTAGTCTTATTTTTTGGTCTAATTTGACCGGACTAATAGCTGATTCCTGTCGTAACCTTTTCTTTTATGCATATGATTTATACAAAACAATTTCGATGTTTCACATATGCCAGGCGTCCCGTGACTCAATTTTTTATGTATATATCAGCGAATATGCTCTGTCTACCGTCAGAAAGTATTTGTGCTGACATAAATGTTATACTGTACCCACTAATATGACGGTATCCCACAAAAGGCGTAGCAAAATAGGAACGTGGTTATAGTCCAGTGAAGCTGTAAAGGTCCATCGACACAGCATCGTGTCGCCTTTTAAATGTATGTTTCCATGTTAAGACATGATTCAACTTAATACTGGGTCCAGTTAACACGAGATAGTTTTATCTTATACAATATTCATAAGGCGTCAGTCAGTCATCGTACCGTATTAATGTAGGGTAGTCTTTCTACGATACGATATAAATTATGAAAGAGTTTTAGAAAGCTTCTCAGTAGGGTACCGTGTAATAAAAAAACCACAAAATTATATTAAGTTAATAATGATATTATTTTCAAGGAAATAAGGCATAAACATTCTAGACAGGCACGAGTAAAACCACGCGAACTAGTTTGGTGCTTGCGAGCACACGCCAAAACTTGAGAGAGTGGTTGGAGCGAGGCATAAGTTTTGACTCTTTGTAAAATATATTGTTTTGATTAAACTCAATGCACTTCATTATTATGTGATGGTGTGTCCTATATCTGAGGAACAATACAGTGCACGTTACAAGACTGTGAAAGTAAGTTTGTTTAATTTTAACACAATAAGATCTTACTTGCCCAACCAATCTCATGATATTGTGCACACACATGATCAGGGGTTCAGGAAAGTAATAGAGATTTTTTTATCTAGAAAAATATACTATCAAATTAAGTGGGCGAATCCGCGACAAATAAATTATTCTCTATATTATTATTATGCTTGAAGGTTTGAAGGTGTTTTAAAACAATTATGTAAAATTAATTTATGCAATTACGTACATGCAAAACTATACACGTCTTATGGTCTGGAAATGGACAATATAGATGTAGACATATTTAAAATTTCATATTTAGTCTCACATAGATTTATTACAATCAATTTTTAAAATTGAAATCCATTTTGAAAATAACGCCATTCATCATAATGATTAAACCCTGCTTTATTTTTGCACAACAATAGTAATGCTACTTTTAAACAGGGATCATTATAATTTGTTCCAAAATTGATAACCTAAAATTATTATCAATAACAACTTAGAAGTAGTAAAATATGAATAACAATACAGTTACCAGGCAAGAATAATTAGAACACTATGTATTTTTAGTTCAGATGCTCTCAGCCAAAAAACTCCTGCAGCTCCTTAATCTTTTATCTTTTTTTTTAAACGTGTTCGACAAAATGACTGCACCGTACCTGATAGAAAGTACAGTACAGTTCACAAATATCGCCGAATGTCGGTATTCAAAAGTAACAGCAGTCGTCGCGATCATGGCGACCTACAAAAGTGCTTCTTCACGCCGCTCTTGAAGGACTCCATATCATGTGCGGAAGGGAACACACTGGCTGGGAGGCTATTCCAAATCTTCACAGTACGACAAAGAAAAGAGCTTTCAAATTTGTTTGTTCTATCTGGAATGGTGGTCACTGTGAATCTGTGGAGACGCGTACCCGCCCGCGTAGTTCTGTACTGGAAATGCTATAAAACTAGACAGGGAGCTTTAGTAATACGGGGTGATCACAACAGATCGGAACTGGTCGCACTGATACAGGACAAAAGCCTGCATAGTCCCTTTTCCAGAATAAAAAAAATGTATTTTAGTTATAAGACAATATTAAGCTAATTTAATTATTATATTTTTTTCTTTATTCAATTTTTTCACTTCTGTTACATTTGCTCTAAATACGATAACTTTTATTGGTGATAACACAACCGCTGGTTAGCTGGAAGGAAATACCTTGTGGCATTAATATCACTAGTGTACAAACTGTAGAGTGTTTATAAAGTATTCAATCAGTCAATAATCATCGAGAAAAAAAATCATAAGGAGCCGAATACTGAGCTCACAAATAATGAACAAAAGTATATTTATTCGCAGAAAACAAAAGCTCTAAAGAAAAAGTCTAGCTAAGGAACCCTCAATTGAAAATCGGTTCATGCTTAAGTATTTTTTATTTATTTTAAAGTGAAAAGAGAGTGGCAGGCGGTGATGGTGGAAAAAGTGTAAGTAGGTTCCCTCAGACTTAAGTGCCCCGCTGTATATAATCCTTAAGGCGCTTATCATTTTGTCCCTCTTTTAATCTCTTAAAACGTGGCAATATTTCAAAATTTGACGTGATTAATATTATTTCTTAGTACCTAAGTTAAGCCACAGTTTATATTGACTGGCAAAAGACACTTGCCCCTATATTTTAAGATGATTTCCTAAATTTTTAATGGGCCTTAAATTTACAATTAATTATGTATTTTGTATGACGTCACCACATGATATTAACCGATAACTGCACCCTATGATTATGTAGAACCGATTATTACATGAACGTCGTCATTATGATTAAATTGAAACACGTGGGTCAGAGTGTGTTCTCTTAACCATATTCGGAACATAGCAGCTGAACTCCATTGCTTTTGCACCAGAGATAGACGTAATGGTGGTGCTTTCGCAATCAGATGTATTACAGGCTCTACCACCTAGGCCTTATAAAAATGAGAGATAGTACATATATCGCCACACATTATTTCTTTATATTAAACGCTTAGAAAGTATGCAATCAACAAAAGTGCACACTAAAGTACGGTAACGCTGCAACTTCTACAGGTTCCCACACTAATAATAAGCCATATCAGAAGGATTTTATTGGGAAATTGCATAAATTGGTTGTGGGGACGATAATTGGTGTTTCTGTATTTGTGGTGTGCATTGTTTTGAGAAGTTGACGCTTGGTAATATCGACAACAGCGGTGATCAAAACTATCAGGTAAGTGAACTTATATCCCGATTACAAAGTAATACTTTGGCATTATTTTTAAGGAACATTTACCTCCAGCCAATTTAAATACAATCCACTGCCCACGATAGATACGATGTGCTTAGGACACTCCGGACTGTGTGGGTGCGGTAGTTGCGTGGGGTGGCATTTTATTTATTTTTTAACGTTTGAAGAATTGTCACCTAGAAAAGGTATTCACAGTTTCCTGACGAATGTCTAAATTTTGTTTCTCATTTCTCTTAAATATTGAATCAGACTGTTTATCCAGTGAAATATTGTTTCGATGTTTATTGGGATGCTACCTTTAGATGACTTCGCATTTCGCCTACAAACAACTACTTGGCTTGGCTTAGCTTGGCTAATGAGATATTAAGCTGAAACTGGTTACAAACTGGTTCACAAACTAACTAATTTTACTCGCTGCAATACGGACAACCTAATTAATACTGGTACAATATAGTCAATGAAAGTATTTTCATATTCGTGGTTACTCAAATTAAATAATAATTTACTCGTGTACAGATTTATGATTGTCCTCTAAGTAGTTACAAGTAGTAAATAAAGTAATGGATCGGTAAATACTTCATAGATTATTTTCATATCTTATAAGACCTTAAGGTGAGTATATAATTCTTAAATTAGAACAAAATGCTTGCATTCAACTTAAGAATTAATAACATTTTGAAGGAAATAAGGATATACGTTACTGGAAATGAAGTCTTCATATTAGTATAATACGACAAATTGGTAAATACTTCGTTGCTAGCCACATCTATCATTATAAATCACTCGTATTATATCTTAGCAAGATTGATAGCCTAATCTATCGGGTCATCTTAATTGTCCCTTGTAATACTAATCAATCACTTATGAGAAAAGGGCTCCGGACCCTTTTTGTCGAAGCTTTCATTGAGATTGGACGTTACTATATATTTTTTCATCAAAAAGGAATAGCATTTAATGCCAAATCAATATAATGCGGTAAACAATGAAAATTGCTAAATCACATTTATTTAGACCTGAGTGTTATTTAAATGGAATATTTATGAAAGCTCGCAGGAAATACCATACCACCTCATGTTTACTTTAATCGAGATCGTGGATTAAACCCCGCAAGCTTGAAAAGTTAATATCTTCATTTTGTAACTAACTTAGGCTAAATGTATTCCATTTAGTATTTATTTTTTACACCACTAAACCGACGACACTGTGCCTGTTGGCAAATATAGTGAAACCCAATAATAATTTAACAACTAAAAGATGTACAATTAATCTGTAGGTTTTCGCAATCTATAACCTTGTTTAAATTTACAATGGTTTTTCTACAATTCCAAAGTTATAATTGTATTAGATTCAGTTATTCAAGCAGATAAATTTGTTACCAAGTAGTATGAAATACTGCTTATTACAGTTATGATCAGAAAGTATACAAAATGGCGGCTGATTTTGAAAGTTTGGATCAATATTGAACTTGGGTACTACCTACGGATATTTCCACCTTTGTCGCCAGAATTCTCTGCTTCCCTCGTCCTTTATAATTGATAAGGGTAGAGTAGTGTATGACACTCACATTTTTCCTAACCTGAATGTAGGCTTAATAAAAAATAAAGGTGACAATACCATTTTAGCGAGTGTCATGATGTTGAATTTATGTCGCTGCGCTACAGAGCGCCTACTTTCTATGCATTGTGCCGTCGGCGTGGTCTGAATGACTTATGCCTGTTGGAGAATTGTGTGAACCTTTATTCGAGGTTAATGGCTTTTTGTATTGTAGTTTAAATAAAATTACGCCTTGCAAAGGGCGAGGTTCGATGGTACAATATAATAATATCGTTTTCGTTGGGAAGAGGAATTTTATGTTCAATGGTGGGAATAGAAAACTCTTATATTGTGATGAAGACAATTTGTGACTATTGCTTTTGGATTGTATTATGTTCATCGTCAGGTATAGTACCGTTACTTTATGGAACTACAACCAAAAAAGGACAAGCGATGAAACATGACTTTTGCTCTAAGATGCCCTATAAACTCTTTGTAAGAATCGCTCATTTGTTTTCGTTCTATAAGGTTATCGTTATAAACATAGAAGAAACAAATACATGTTTTTGTGGTAAACTAGCCAAATTTTAGGGTGTAAGGGGTGTCGAGTAACATCTTAAGACTTGAGACACCCAAGCCAACCTCACCTGCACGTGGTGCACCTTGCTGATCAACGAACGAGGCAATGGCGAGAGCGGGGTGGTAGGGTTATACAGCCCGACTGTGTCGCAACCACCATGTATATAGCGAAAAAGCCCGTCATAGTGACTCGCTACTGCGCGTCGCGTTTCGGGATCAGCCTGTGCATATCCAGTACCGAGCGACTTTCGTTATTATGGCCGGCATGACAGCGGCGACCGGCGGTGGATAATCTATCTCTCGATGGTTGCCGATGTTTTTGGATTGTACTATGGTTAACATCAGGCATAGTGCAGTCACTTTGTAGTGCTTCAATAAAAAAAAATTAAAGTAATTTCTACGTTCTAGAAAGTTTTCGTTTTAATGTACGAGGTTATAAAGAGTTTAACGTTGTAGTTTGATAAACCGTAAATTGCTTAATTTTTATTAAAGTTACTATGAAACATGGGACTCTAAATTATAAATATCTAACATCATAATTATACATTTATGATGAACGTATTCAATTAAAGTTAAGTATAGCATAAAATGACTCATTTGAAATAAACGTTCAACGTTTGGATTTAAAATTCGCGTTTATGGTTTTTCTTATCTCGCATAGAACGCGTTTAAATGGAGCACATAAAACGAAATAGTAATGCAAAGATTACAACGAAATAGGTTTTTATTGCGTTAACCTTTTTTTATCGTAACTATAAAGTAGTTGAAATTAGAACATTTTTTATGAAGCCTACAGTAAAGGATGGGGTGTAATACGTTAATTGAAACTCATAACAATCGATCGACCGATCGACGAGAATATTCGACCTAGCCAAATCAGATCTTAGGCTCCAACATATACCTAACATATACATAAATTATAAGAAGAAATGATATTTTTAGTTGTCATAATATTTAATTTTGTTATTTTGGGACTGATGATTGAACTTGGCACGCATTTAGATTTCACTTCTTGTGTCGTTAAAGTCAATAACCAATACATATACCATAACATTGAACTGGACGCTCATTTCACATTTCTGTTTTTGTTAGGGTAGTACTGTATTAGTAGCTGGTAGAGCCACGCTAAAGCTATTACTGGTTTCAGCATGAATGTGTCGGCTCACTCGGGATAGTACTACCCCTCTCACAGAAAACCGACGTGAAGTAAAAGTGCTTGCATTATTGCGTTTCATTTGGTCTGTGAGCCCGCCGGAGGCCCACCTCCCTTCCCCCTTTCATTTCCCTTTCCCTCCCTTCTCTCCCATATACAGGCTAGCAATACACTTACAACTCCGCTAATGTTTTTAGTTTCTATGGACGGTGGTGATTACTTAACATCAAGTCACCCATTTGATCATTTGCCTCTTTAGATGTAAAAAAGACCTAGAGATTTGTATATATCTATAAGCAATCTACATTATACTAGTCCTCGAATCCTTGCATATAAAGACTTTTATATCTTAATGTATCTTTTCTTAGAATATTATAGACCAATAACAAGATACACAATGGTTTATTCTGAACAGCAATGAGAGCCACTATGATACGTTTAGGATGTAAAAATACATAATTTCTATAACTGTAATATACATATACAGCAAGCAAATATTGGATGGTACAACCACTTTGCGCATAATGTTACAACATGCCAGAATGTGGCACTTAAGTCATAGTGTATTAGTATTGCATTTTAGCATATACCCTGATAAACAATAATATTATGACAACTGGTGTACTCAAAGAGATCAAAATCTTATTATAAATGCACAGAATTCTAACCAAGTTGAAGAGAAATTAGGTTAAGCTCTAATTAGTTAGGCGGTACAGGGTTATGTTGGCGCTGCGGTTATTATCCTTGAACATATAATCAAAGTTAACCATTAATACACATTTCCTTAGCATTACTAGTAGGTTATGAGTATACTGTACCATCAGTGATGAAATAAAATCCGTGAAATATTTTATACTACGATTTTATACAAAAATGATCGTTATCATTGACTTTATGTATATGAAACACGAATTTTAATTTGGAAGTGGTAGATAAGCTAGGTGGGCTTAGATAAAGTCCCTCTAACATGCTATGGTTTCATTGCGATATTCCGTTATTGAAAGCTGCGTCTCATCCGACACGGGTTGCCAAATGCACTACCAATGAAGCCATTGGTTCAACAAAGAACGCTATACATTGGTCATCTCCGACTAAATGATGGATATCATACATCAGATGTACCACTAATAGTATAAATACATTTAGGCGTGTCGCATATCTGGATCAGCCAATACATTTCCTATATTTAATAGCATATCTATACTCAACTTTATATTTCAGCCTATTAAATCGCACTTAAAACCAATATACAGTGAGCTACAAAATACGTTGTTTTGCATTCTAGTCACGTATATCTCGGTGCCTATAATTGTCATAAGGCAAAGTAGATCTAAATAAATGAGTCATAAAGGCCTTCAATAATTTTTTGTAAATTCCTCGTATTAAAAAAAATCTTGTCTCCTTTATTTCTACTTTTACATTCAAACTGCTTTATTGAAAATTATGAAACTGCAACTATCAAGCTAGTGGATCTTACAGTGTGGCTTGTGATTATTTGAGTGTTCCAAAAAGACGGTAGCATCAGAACTTTCTAGAGATTTCGACTGACATCTAAGAAATCATAATTCGGTTTATTTTTTCTCATCTACTTCACGTGTACATTGTGTACAATCAAGTTATATTACGAGAGATAACACCAGTCTTATACAGTATATAATAAATTATGAATAAAAAATAATAATCCTCATAACAAAAACTCAAAAAGAACTCAACAAAAATGCTAACAATAAAGTCATATTTGCTATAAGATAAAACTGTTCAAGTAAGAGAAGTAAAATAGTCGGACAATAATATTCTTTAATGTTTGGATAAGCCTCTTGTGAGACGATTGAAGTATAAGAAATAGCTTGTTCAAAGAATGAAAATCCTAAAAAAAACGTAAGATAAGGTAACGTGCAAACAAATAAAATCTTAGTTCTTTTAATAGGCTGGATAGACAATGTACGAATTTTATATTACAGGCTTAATAAAAAAAAGAGAGTAACCGTCACACGCGATTGAAGTAAAGCTTTTTAATAAATATTTTTGAAATTGTTAATAAATAGTTTATAAACATATCGATGAAAAATTAAAAAAAATATTAAATTGAATACTAATAAAAATCATACAATAGAATTAATTATGTATATATGGGCGCGCAACCGTACTGCCATCTGGTTTCAATGTAAGTAAGTAACAAATTAGATCAAAGCTTCATTATCTGTAGTGCCATCTGTCGGCTAATTCAGAACTTAAATAACACAGGAAATATTATCAGCAACTTTTTGTTATAAAGTAAATAAAATATAGAAAAGTAAGAACAGAGTATTACGATAAGTAAGTAAGACCATGCTAGGACAACAAGTAGTCGTTTCGAAAAAAAAATGGACGATGGTGATTGTAATATTTATACTCACAAATATCTTTTAATAATTTATTTAGAAGAGACGCCAACACACACGACGTTCATTCTTTTCACAAGCATGGCCATCGAGATTCTACAATTTTATTGAAGGCCAGTACACTACAGTGATCACTTAACATCAGGTTACCAACCTGTTCGTTTGCGTCCTATGATAAAAAAATCAAATGAGATTGTGGTCTATCATTTACCCATGAACGATAAAACACGAATAGGTAATTTTTACAACGCTCTACAAAATGTTCTTTGTGAATTTTATAGAAAGTACTTGGACAACCGAGCCTAGCTCGGTTCTTTAAAAAACATTTTTAAATTGAAATAAACTATTAGGTTCGCTTTACAAAATCAACATTTTTTATCTAAAAAAAGAAGATATCTATTTGGTTGTCACTTGGATTCGAACTGGGGTTACACGGAATTCGAAGTAGCCAATTTCCATCATAGCTATTTTTGTTTTGACAACGTGGGCGAAATTTATCTTTATATTCTAGCTATATATTTTCATTGCCTGAAAACTCAATTAAAAAGTTTTCTATGAATGAAATCTAGATCGGTTTTATCGTCCCCAAAACTACCTACATACTAAGTTTCATGGAAATAAATGACGCCGTTTCCGAGATCCTGAATATATAACAATATAAAAATATACAAGAATATATAGATAGATATTTGCGCAGTGCTGCAATAACAGCCGCTACGTGTTACTACGCTACGTAGAAAAAGCGCTACGCGATATTCGATACTGTGCTACGAACTACAGACATACATCTGTGCAGGCATGCGATAACCTACCCTTATATGATTTCTGAATATAAATCGTCAGGTTATTTAAGGAATATTTTAGGTATTTATGTGAATATATACTCGGTGAATGATTCCACGCAGGCGGTAAATAACCCGGCCTTTTGAGAGCGAGGTTCCGTCAACTATTGGAACGTAAGTTTCTAAGTCGAAGGATGAGATTTCTGGGTCTGCCGATCTTCTAAATATACTTTTCATGTTGTATTACGCATTGCATGGTGTGTCCACTTTCTAGTTTTTGAAGTGAAAACTTATTGAGATGGGCTGAGCGATTTTTTTCGTAGGAGCATGCTAGCAAGCGTGACCGACGGTATTGCGCTTGCACGGCTTTCATCAAACTAGCGAATTGTAGTGTAACGGCCCGTGTACATCTAAAATTGATATTTTGTATTGAGATATTGCAGCCCTTATTATATAATTTATTAATTAATAAACTATATAAAAATGTATATAATTATTGTTCGTAATGTGAATAACTGCAAAACTAGATTATTAATAGTAATTTTAATTTAGAAATTATGAAATTGAAATGATTCACACTATAATGCCCGGTTAAACTACCAATAGTTTTTTTTTTTATATCATAGGAGGCAAACGAACAGATGGGTCACTAGATGTTAAGTGATCACCACCGTCCATAGATACTTGCAACACCAGGGGAGTCGCAGTGTATTTGGGAGAAGCGTGGAGGAGGGGCAGGAAGGGAAGGAGGAAGGGGAAGGGGAGGGTAGTGGGTGTCCGGCTATCTCACTGACCGAACGAAACGCAACAATGCAAGCACTGTTACTTCACGTCGGTTTTCTGTGAGAGGGTGGTGCTTCCCCGGACGAGCCGACCCATTCGTGCTGAAAACAATAATAGCTTCAGCTTGGCTCCACCACTACTAGTTATTGACTCAACAAGATTATGGATAAGATAAACTGCCAAATTCCCGTTGAGTTTTACTGACACTTATCATACGATTGTGTGATCAGAAACGTTTTTTTTCTCGAACAGACTACGCTATTGACCTAGCAAGGTCTTAACAGCTTCACCGGACTACTAAGGCGAGCGCTTAAGGCACTCAGCCGATTTTATTTTGGCAACTAGCTCAAGGGTGCACGGCACACCTCGGCTTGGCTGTTGGCTGTTGCATGCATAATCACAACCTATCTTAGGTAACCTAGCTGACTATTCATATATGTATGAGATATTGAAACGTATATGTGTACCAAGCATATACGCCTCAACAACTTCTCTATATTATTATCGGAGTTCAGAGACGCACGATAACACTATTGAACAGATAAACTACAGTTAAAGTACCTCAGAAATCGGGCATAATTAATTTAAAAATTAATAAGAAAACAACACAGTTATTCCATTGTTCTGAGTTTTCACTTTTGTCGTCAGTTCTTATGATTGGCTTCTTTTTTTGAGCTAATTGAAATTATTATATGAAAATGAAATTGCAGTTCATAATTTTATAAATTACAGGCTTATATTTGCTTGTAATTATTCTGTCCGTGTGCATGTGACCGAACTCCGCCTACAAACTGAACAAATTTTGGTGAAATTGTTTTGTGTGTATTCAAGTGTGCGAAGACGGGGCGGGAAGCTAGTATGTATATATTTACATGTGACTCTATATTATTTAAGTGGCAAGGTAGAGAAAAGTGACACTTAAATAAAAAAAATCCTTACTAATATTATATATGTATTTATTAGTTTTTTTGTTTGATACTTTAACGCCTAAATTACTCAACCGATAATTATAATTGTATAAACGTTACTAAGGGTAGAGCAATCCTTAGTCAGATCTACATTTGACGAGCGAAGCCAAGGATAAAACGTAGCAATGTAATAAAACGTATATTAATAGCAATTGGGGATTGTAGTGAAATCAGAAGTACATAATATAATGGCTACTTTAACGTACAATGAAGCTATATCCGACCTTATTATCGTCGATTAAATTTTATAGTATTAGAAAAATCAGAACTCTATGAAATTTGTGCGTAACACAAGTCGACAATAGAGGTATAATACAGAGCGTGCCGAGATTACGTATCAGTTCGTAATAACGTGCGACCATTTTTTCCGATCGCTTATTTGGCTGATTTCTTTGACACTCGTTTGAGACTAAAATATTCACAAATAACGCAGGAGAAATTCTGGGTTATATTAATATAATTTCTGTGATACGTAGTTAATAGTAATTTAGTTTGAATTCAGAACAAAATTGTTTATATTTTTAGTGAAAACATCAAACAAAAAATAAAAATTTACCAAGATTATCACGTGATTTACATGTGCGGCTCCCAAAAAGCTCACACAGACTTGGCGATCAATTATAACAATTTTGATCGTGTCGAACGATGAATAGAGGTTAAGAATGTGTTGATGTATATTTAGTATCTCTTCGTTAAATGATAACACAGTTAATTTAATTTTTTAACCTGTGAAGTTATTCACATTAAAAGTTACATAATGTTTTTTTTTTACAACATTGTTACTGAGGACATAAAAGGAGTGTCTAAATAAGTGAGTCACGCATTTATCGTACAGTGTATTTATTTATTCATATTATTTTATTCAACTCAACCGTATCTCTGGTGGGAATAATGTTAGTAATGAAAAAAGATAATTCCATGATTAATTGTGTACTTATAACATGATTGTTGTGTTCTCTGTCTCGCTTTTAATTTTTTTCGGCTCTCGCACCCAGAATAGTATTGGGACCATACGGCCCGCCCACGCTACAATTATAAGGCAATTACTCCGCTCCTAAAAGTCTTAGCGTGGTGTTAGATGGACCATAATTTGTCTTAATATGTAGACAACTGTAACACTATAATAACCCGTACTAATATTATAAATGCGAATGTAACTTTGTTTGTTTGTTATTCTTTCGTGCCTTAACTACTGAACTGACCATTATGTAATTTTGCACACAAATTGCTTGGAGTACAGAAGAAGACGTAGAGTACTCCCGAAAGAGATTAAATCTACATTTACGCAAGTGAAGCTGCGAGCATATCATAGATATAATATCATCAGGGAAAGATAGCAATTTACTCTCGAGCATTAACAAGATTAAAATATGAGGTAGTACGGAGTATAAAGCGGAAAGTCGAAATAAATATCAAGAGAAAAATATTCCTAGTATATTAATTTATACAATCATTTTTATTTGTTTTTTGTTGCTTATTACTCGGTTGGCGCGATTTACAGACTTCTTCGGCTAACAATAGAAGCGATCGAGTTAGCCAATCTAAATTAAAATATGAGTATAACTATAAATAATCACGAATTGTGTTTTTGATACTTTATATGTTGTATATGGTAAACACGTTGATCATTATTTATAGGTAATAGTATTATTAGAATCCATGAGGGCAACTCCAATTCCTCCCACACCTGTAAGCATCCTTTTCCGACATACTGCTTAAAGGTGCGTGCGTCCGCGCCGCCATTATCCAGAGGACGCCGCTCCGTACAGAACGTGTTACGGCACGAACGAATACGCATGCCACTCCGCGAGTGAAAGTACATTTTGTAACCGTCACACGGTACTCTTCCGATTCATAGAAATAAGAGTTTATTCACCGCAGCAGTACTGAATCCAGTGATCCCACACACATTTATACCAAGTAAGTTAATACGTCTGTCTTTCCTAGCTCAATCGATTTCATATTATTTGTTCCCGTGATTAAGCATGTATCTGTTATAACCTTGCACTCGCAACCCGTTAATAATACAGTCCACTACCTCTTCTTATATTAAAAACCACAGTAATGGAGGTGAAAATAAACGATTAGTTTAACCACTCGAGCTGACAGCCTATTCCCTCCACAGACTAAACCGGATGGCCGGATGGATGGTCTTATCACGCTGTTTTCCTTCACCGAAAACTTCCACTCAGTTGCTAGGATTCGAACTTACGTCCATCGACGCGGTGTCCTGTGACGCTATCAAGTCAATCCCTCGCCCAAAGCCAAACGCCTTAATTGCGTCATCGGTTTTTTGTATACCTAACAGCAAAATAAAACAAGATGGCGACCCATTAATATGGAATTGCCGCAGCCGATTCTGTAAAGTACTTAACAGTTAGTTTTGTAATATCATTGTTAACAGTAATAATCAGTATTTAAATAGGCATAGGTAAAACGATTAAGAATATCTTCCTTTGTTTCTCGAAAGATTTTCTTTTTTTCTGTTTACTAGATTACGAGTTTTAGAGTTACCAATAAAGAAATTTAGAATAGTTCGTTTCTTCCTTATGGTCGAATTTCGACCCCGGAAGTACATTAATAATAATTAATATAGAGAGGTATACGAGACCGCCATTAGTATCAGCACGTAAATGAACTTTAAGTGAAGCAAGGTGGCACTGCATTATAATGATTTCTTTACAATTCAACCGATCACCATGAAAATCACCATATTTTGATATTTAAACATTTTTTAAAGATATTTGCATTACTTAATATTTTCTTTGTGTCCACAATACCGATAGTTGGCTAAAAATAGTGCTTTCTAGTATTAAAATAACCAATGTTCGAACTGAAAAGTGCAATACAGGATTCATATTATACATATTCTAACTATAATACATATTATAAAACAAAGTCCTCTGAAGCGTCTGTCTGTCTGTTCGTGATAAACTTAAAAATTACTGAACGGATTTTCATGCTGGTTTCACTAGTAGATAGAGTGATTCACGAGGAAGGTTTAGGTATATAATTTATCTATATATTTTTTAATTCTCAAGTCTCACTCACAGTCACAACGTCCTCCAAACCCGGTAGTATGTTATATAACTCATCAATTTACCAAAATAATCATTAATATTAACAAAAAACGACTGCGAAGTCGCGTGTAAAATTGTTATTAGCATATATAATGTTTCAGTACCAATAATATACCTATATAATACAATACCAATTAATATAGTAACCGTAAAATGTACATTACATTGGTTAGATAGCGTTATAATAAAAATAGTAGATACTATGCACACATATATGTTATGCATCCAATTCTATAAGAGATATACGCTGAGGTCATCGTCTAACACATTTGTATTCGATCTGCGAGCGATATCTTACATTCACAGCATTCGCATTTCTGCAACTTATGCTATAATGAAAATTTCAGACGGAAAATCATATATATTCCTCGTTTACTCTCAAAGGAAATGTCTTGTTTGTTCGTCTATTGATAATATTTAAACATATTAATTTTCCAACGTAACTTTATCCTTCCTTCCTTACATAAAAGTTACCTTCTCCCTGTCAGTTCATTTGTGCGCTTCTATCTCAAAAACTATTACTGACTTACATGGCTTTTTTTGCAGTTATAGCAATGCAGTAATGTTTTGCATATTTTAGTGTATATTTTGTTACATAATGTAATAATATAGGGGCTAATTAAAAAGTTAAAACTGTATTAAGTCGACACGGAATGAATACCGCTACATTCTATTTCAATATTGCATCTACACTATTAAGTAGTAACATATATTATTCAATAGATATTTGTTTAGAATCTAAATTATAAGAAAAAAGTTACCAAAAATGTATCTTTCATATTTAAATCACAATGAGCATTTTTATGTTATTTACTAACCTTAAAATGTCAAAAGTAATATACGAAATGCTAGTTAATCAAATTAAATAAGTTCATCGCTTTAATTCTAACTAACATAATAAATGTGAATATTAAGTTTTTTTGCTACGCTTTCTACCGTACGTACACAATCAACGCTATCCCGAGTACAGAACAGAACAGGGTACATTTCAGCCAGAAAAAATTGTACTCTTCTCGAGGAATAGATCAAATCCACATTAATACGAGCGAAGTAGCGGACAAAAGCTAGTTAAAAATGTTGCAGACATACGATATCTAGTGTTTTCCCATTGAATAGAGCTGAATTTATAAAATAGATCTAATCAAATCTTTAACTGAATTAATTTCTTTTATTAAATAAGGTCTTAAGTTTAAATATAGAGAGAAACTTACGTACGACTATGCATATAAACAGAGACATCTTCTGTGAGACTGCAGTTGTGTTATGAGTCATTCTAATATTTTGTTATTCGTATCAACAGGGACACTTTATTTCACATACTGAAGTGTGTTCTGAACCATAGTTTAAAAGATTAGAACAGTGTATCAAGAATAGTTAGTTCATATATAAAAGAAAACGCGTCACTAACGCGATCGTAAACCAGCTTGTATAACTTTGTTTAAATGTAGTACAGCCAGAACTAGCGCAGAACTTGTGCTTTTCTGTGCTAGTCCGCACAGTTGTGTTAATTTCTAAGAGCATGCCCAGGCAAGTCCTTAATAGCAGTGACCTACTATAATCAACTTCAAGACTGTGGTGCTTTACACTCAATATGAGATGCGTACACAGAGAGAGAGCGTACTTCTTTCCTAATTTATAACATAAGTGTTGGAGTTTTTGGCGGGATTTTAGTCTGTCATGTAGTGGATTTTATATTTTATTCATAATCTTGTGTTATTTGACTATATATTGTGTAAATTTGGTGGTGTTTTACGTAATATAGTTAGTTTATTATGCATAAGTGAAGTGAATGGAAAATAATAACACGGAGCATGAAATTCTGAGATGCCACAAAAACTCCCAGGCAGTTCTAGCAAGGGATCCACCATCTTGTTAGAATATGGTTTCACACGATGCTTAATATTGGAATGATCACACGAAGTTTGTGATATTATTGACTACGTGACAATGGCAGTAATAATAGGAAAGATTGATTGCCAAAAATAAAGTTAAAAAAAAAAAACATAAGTGTAGACTTTAAATCATTTGTGACAAACTTGACAAGAGAGAAATTAGTTCAGAAAAATTCTAATTCTTGGAATTTATGTTTTGTTATATGTATTGAACAATTCTAATATCTGATAAGAGCTGTCTTAACGAATCAACTGCCGAAAATTATTTGAATTAATATGACTACATGTTTAACTTTTTCTTATCATCGCTTGGATAGTATTTTGCTTATTCGAGTTATAACAATATGCACCAATATCGGTAATTTTCAAGGTGGTAGAGACACGCTGAAGCTGTTACTGGTTTCAGCATGAATGGGTCGGCTCGTCCGGGGTAGTACCACCCTCTCACAGAACACCAACGTAAAGTAACAGTGCTTGCAATGTTGCGTTTCGCTCCCTCCCTCCAACCCACACTCCTTCCCCCCTCTCCTCCCTTCTTCAAACACAAGATGGCAACGCACTTGCGACTCCTCTGGTGTTGCTAGTGTCTATGGACGGTGGTTGTCACTTAAGATCAGGTGATCTGATCATGATATAAAAAAAAGTTAGAAGCATGCCTTTCTTGAGGATTTTAAATATGATTTATATGTTTAGACGAAAAATATGTATGTATATTACTAAAATGTAATTATTGCTAACTAGTATAATTAAAGTTTGTCCTTCCAATGTGAATTAAGGTCAGAAAATTTGTGTCAAATGTAAATTTGATCAAAAATCGAACAATCTTTAACATTTACTATTTCGAGAAGCACACGAATTACGATTATTACTACGCTTGCTTACGAAAATATACAAAATTTATTTGTTTACAACATTCATCACTTTGTCTATAAAATATGTCGCTAAAAGTTTAACTGATAGCTGTACTTTATGATAATTTGAGAAATAAAATACGATGCACATCTTTATAATAACAATTGTGGATAAAAAATGTAAGCCTTGAGTTGTTTTTCTAAGAAAATAGGTTAACAAGATGTCAATAATTGTAACCTGATATTCAACACTCGTTTCACTCGACCTAATAAAGATTGTCATGAATCCAGGTCAAGCAGTTAAAAATTTCCATCAGAATTTCACTAATTTAGTAGTAATTTTAGCTATCACTGGTGTCTATAAACTCAGAATTGTTAATTAAACTTGGAGGAGTCACTAATGTGTCCATAACACCGGTCCCAATATAAAATGGATTCGCTTCCCGTTTCCCTCAGTACCGGTGCCGCGGTGGTACGTATGTTGGAGTTCTCTAGCTCAGTTATTGCCTAGACACGGTGAGAGTTGTACGTCGCGTTCTCGTAAAAATCCGGCATTTTGCAATCGCAGACTGTAACTCTCGGGTATCGATGTTTTAATTGTGTTTAAAAGATATTCATATATTTTGTGAATCAGTTAATTTTGTGACGACGTTGGTGATTTTTTATATAAACAATTTCTCGTAAGTATAAGTATTAATGTGTTTTCGTTTGGATATGTTTGGTACGAATTATGTATAATTAAGCTGGGACATTCATTTATTATATTGAGACAGTTGTATGAACGACGACTTTATTTTATTAACGAGAGTTATGTTCATATATTGTTTTCGAGTGTCATGTTACAGTAGTTTATTTTAATGCAGTAATAATTTCAGCTTTAATTATAGCGCTGTCATAAAAATATTACTTCACAAAAATAGGTTTATTTAGGAAAGTTTGTAAAAGATTTTATTTGGAAATAACTTATTAATCGAAGTAAATCACGACAGCGATTTCTTCGTGAAAATATTTTTGATTTTCGAAATAATTATTTTTATCTGCATAAAATAAAGGTTGTATTTTATTTTTTATTATTTAACCCTTTTTACCCAATGATATTTAGTTTTATGATATCGTTGCTTTTTACCTGTTTATACTTTTATTTCATTTTATCATACCGCTTTCATTCCTGGAGAAACGTGATAATATAAATCCTAGGCTATATTTTGGTACGTCCTGTATGTGTTAGTAAAATCCTTCAGTTTTTTCGGAGATTACATAAAACATGCGCTTCAATTCTATGTATAAGTATTCATTTGGGTTTGATATTTTTAAAGCTGTCTTCTTTTTCTTTCCACTTTTACAAAGATCTCTTTTTATTGAAGATCATTTCTGTCATTATCAAAAGGATAATTATTATGAAGTGTCTAATGCTACGCCCATATCTGCGAAACGAAGCTTCGACTACTTATCTCGCTAAAATTAACGTAATAAATCATTCCGATAAAGGCACATATTATTGCCACACCTGTGTCTTTGCAATGACTTGACATTAGAATCCGCTAAACTCCTTTGATGTGTGTAAAAACCGCCAGCCAAGTTATCGTGCTGCGTCTATCGCCACGCATTCCGATAGTTCGTAACGCATGACGATAATGTCTTCCCACATTTGCATTTAGTGTGACCATAGACAAAACTTCGTGACGATACACGCAGGTATGGGAGTACCATTATGATAACTTCAATGTTCAAACAAGATGGTGGCTCGTCAGAACTTTCCACATCGTTCTTGTTACATCTCAGAATACACTTTCCGTGTAATTATTTCTCATCTGCTTCATTTGTTCACCTTAATCGGGTTACATTACACGAAATAATGTCACAAAAATAATGTCAAATAATGCAAAATTATAAGCATAATATAAAAGCTAAACTATCATCCCGCCAAAAACTGAAACTGTAGATACATCTGACCTAATTTATACGGAAATATATATAAAAACAACGAAAACTTAAAGAATGTAATACATAATTTTAGTACATATTAAAGTACATATATACTTTTTAACCGACGAAAAAAACGGAGGAGGTTCTCAATTCGTCGCGTATATATATATTTTTTTTATGTATGATCACGCATAACTTTTTACAGTATAGTCCGATTTTAATAATTCTTTTTTTATTGGAAAGGGT
>JACEII010000020.1:4490228-4539864 GCA_014332785.1 Antheraea mylitta
GAAAGGGTATACTCCGAAGTTGGTCCCATTTAAATTTGGGAAAAAAATTTCAACCCTAATAGTATGGAAATCGACAATGATTGATTATTCACGCACTGATTATGTCTATGACCGCGCATACCTTTAGACAGAATAGTCCGAATTAAATTATTATCTTTTGATTTGAAAGAGTATACCCAGAAGTTGATCCCATATACATGTAAACATGAAAATAGCAACCCCAAGGGTAAGAAAACCGGGCATGATTTATAATTCAGCTTCTGAGTTGTGTATTACAAATAAATTAAGCTTGTAGTAATTAGTAAGATTATAGCCACACAAAATTATAAAATAAAAACTTTTTAACAAAAAATTAAACCGCCGAAAAAACTGAAAAGCAAAAAATAATAAACCTTTTACTTTATTCATCTTAATAACTAAGTTCTTAAACTAATGTAAGTATACCTAAGAAATTTTGAGTCGGCGCCAAACAACCAATGAACAAAGATCATTAGATTACTTAAATTCACAAAAAAAACAAATCAAATTAAAAACACAATGTGAGATCTCCAGCGGTAACGTGTGTGCCCGTTCGGGTTGCTTCATAAGCGTTCGGCATGCAAGGGGTGTGTCACGCTGCGCCGCCGCCGCGCATCACGCTTTACGTAATTAATTAATTTGCTTGATTGGCGCCGACTTAAAATTTCTTAGGTATACTTACATTAGTTTAAGAACTTAGTTATTAAGATGAATAAAGTAAAAGGTTTATTATTTTTTGCTTTTCAGTTTTTTCGGCGGTTTAATTTTTTGTTATACGACAATTTATTTCAAATGTCTGTATAAATATAAATATATAAATAAATCTAATGCTTTAAATAAATGTATATATTGTTAATTCTTTAAATAAAAATTGAGCCGTCACGGGACGCCTGGTAGATGTGAAACATCAAAATTTTTTTGTATAAAGTTATATGCATAATAGAACAGAGTACGGCAGGAATGACATAATGAAAAGATAAAGCTAAAAAAAAAACAAATTAGTTCCATAAAATAATGACTGTTTATTAATTTTATTAAATACTTGAATATTCATTTTTATTAAATACTTGAATATTCATTTTTATTAAATACTTGAATATTCATTTTTATTATATATATAAAAATTCAACTAGGCGCTGGTGCGGTGTGTTTGGACACATTTATCAAAGGGCGCTGGGTCGTCGACACTAGTAGAACAAGTGGTCTACAAGACAAGGTTCCAAATGTTTTTGAGTATTTCGTTAATAGTGCAATGTTCGTGTTTTGCGTCGCGACGTCAATAATCAGGTTTACCCACCGCCTATAGATGTTTCAGATCAAAAACATTTCAAATTTAATATATTAACCTACATATTAAGACTGTTGAGGTATTATAAGTTTTTTTATACATTTAGAATTTAGAGCATAGTTATCAAAATACTAAAATTGGTAGGTATACATTGTAATAATACGTATGTAGTATTAGATTGATATCTGCAAATATCAATTACTGTATCCTTGGACATGCGAACAAACAATTAGTCATTAACCGTTGACATATACATGTAGGTACACACGTTTGAAAGAGAAATGAGATCCTACATATTTATTTGTTTTGTCCGCGATTTGCTCGCGTGAAATCTTATGTACAACACTATAACTTATAAAGTTGTATAAATGTATTAAGTCCTATTAATTATCTTTTTTATCTCGTATTTAATTCGCGTCGTCATTAAAATTACAATAACTTATGGTAGACCGAACCTTTTTTTTTTCTTTTCGAACTAACTACGTTATTCACCTAGCGAGGTCTTAACAGCTTTACTGGACTACAGGTAGACCGAACCGATTTTAATAAAACAAAGACTAAATATTACTCGAATATATGCTTTATGATTTTCTTGAAAAGGTTTTGTGATAGTCAGTACTTTAGCAGTAATGCGTGTTTAGCCAAACAGACAGACGAACAGACATTTCCAAAAATGATTGAAACTATTTTACGAGTTATTCCTAGATACTTACAAGATTTTTTTTTACAAAAGTCTAAAAGTACGGACACGTTAAATTTAAATTCTGATTATATGTATAGAAGAGAATTGAGTTTTAGGGTATTACCACAAACTTACCTTATGTTAATTGCTGAAGTGCCCTAAGACGGACATTGGCTTCAAGTGTATCTACCGGAACATAACTACAGGTTCTTGCCGACAATTTTCTATCATCATGCCATGGTTTCCTTAAAAGTCGTGGTGGTGTAGTGGTTCAACCGTGGAATATCAAACCCATGTTCGCAGGTTCGAAACCCGACATGTACCAGATAATTTTTCGTAATTCCCGTACATTTACTATTTTAAATTGATAACAGTATCGGCTGACGGTGAAGGAAAACATCGAGAGAAAATCTGACCTGAGAAGTGTTCATGTAGTACTACTGTATGTAGGAAAACAGAACTATGGATTTCTCGGAGTTTAAAATTAATACATCGTGGGCTGGCGTGGTGATTACGCCCATATCTTTCTTTGGGAAGAGGCCTATGGCCCTGCAGTGGGTCTCTTACAGGCTGGTGATGATAACGATTTCATCACAATGATTTCCTCAATCGAAAGCTCTTTATTCGCAATTATTTGAAGCTAAGTTGTTCAACACGACTGAGACATCAACGCATGAATCTGTTTTTTTCTCGAACTGACTATGCTATTGGCCTAGCAAGTCCTTAACGGCTTCACCGGATTACGTTGAACCACTGTTTTTGTATAACTGGCATAACCGAAAGTTGTTCATATTATTACAGAAGATGAGGAAATAATTTCATACAAGCTGTTACCAGCGATTCTATTCTAATGGAGATTATTTTTTGGTTTTTGAAAATTACGTGTTTATCGGTATTGATTTTATGCTTTAAATTAGTCATTGTAATATTCGTTGTTGCAATATTTTATTAAAGCAATCTAAAACGGTGTTATTTAGGCTGTTTTTGTTTTAACGACCTCATATTACATTTACATATTATAATTACATTCATATTCCATACTAGCTTTTGACCGCGTATAATAGTTACTTTTGGCTAACTAGCACGCCGAGGAAGCTCTCAAAAGAAAAAAAAAACGATTTTGAAACATTCTCCATTGGTGCTCCGCTCCTATTGGTCTTACTGTGATGGTATACAACCTATATATATATAGCCTATAGCCTTCGAGAAATGAGCTATCTAACACTGAAAGAATTGTTCAAATCGGACCAGTAGTTCCTGAGATTAGTGCGATGAATCAAATAAACCCTCCAGCTTTATAATATTAATATAGATTCCAAATACATATCAATGTATACAGATTAATTAGGTTGGAAATATTTAGTTTTATATTACAATAAATCGATTACTTTCAGCTGTGTGAGATGGTCCTCTAAAATAAATTTAGTTTGAGATCAGCTGTCAAACTGATTATTTTCAGTTGAAGCTAAAACGCTGTAGGTTATGCAGTATAATGGAATTTCCCTTCCCAATATACAAAGTTTTAAATGCTCCTTCCATTAAATATTCGTGAATACTTTAGATTGAGGGCAAGAATATTTGATGACAGTGAATCCACTTTTTGAGGGTGTTTTTTCCCTTAAATGCTGCTTGAAACTTCCACCCCATGACGTGCCACCTGCGACAATTACCTATTTGTTTTGCGGTTAACTGCTGAGCATCACGGCACACCTAACTTCAACTAACAGTGCTCTCATTAATTGTCCAATTCACTAGTATAACAACATTGTCAATGTTTACAATTCTCTTCGTGTTGCGAAGCTCAAACAAAATTCAATTTCATATTATTTTTATTTACAGCATAAAATTTGACGCAAAATTCTAAAACTTCTATAATTTACATCATCTATATATCTCTCGATAAAAAGTTTAAAATGTTTTTTATTTTTTTTGTCTTGTGTGAATTATATTTATAACTAGCTGTGCCCGCGACTCTGTTCGTGTGGAACCAAAGTAAAAAAAAAATGACTAAGAAAATCGTCTTTTTTTTATATCAAAGGAGGCAAACGAACTGGTGGGTCACGTGATGTTAAGTGATCACCACCGTCCATAGACACTAGCGACATCGGGGACGTCGCAAGTGCGTTGCCGGCCTGTATATGAGGGAAGGGGGAGGGGAAGGAAAGGGAAAGAAGGAAAGAGGAAGCGACGTGGGCCTCCGGCTCTCTCACTGACCGAACGAAACACAACAATGTAAGCACTGTTATTATATACTGTTATTATATATGTTTAGTTATCTGTGAGAGGGGTGGTACTACCCCGGAGGAGCCAACCCATTCATGCTGAAACCAAAAATAGCTTCAGCGGGGCTCTACCACCTACAAAGTCTAGATATATTAATTCCTAGATATATTAATTCCATTTACTTATCTACGTTTCTTATCTCTTACTAAGAATTACAGATAAAAATGGAAGATAATAAAAGTAATAAACAAAGCTATAAAGAATTTTCACATCATGTATTTGTCAGTTGTAATTAAACTGAATTAACTTTTAATCGTCTGGTTGGTGAGTTCATGGTGATCGCGTACTTTAATCGAACGATACCTTTATGCAGTATTTGTTTGTGACGATGGGATATATCTTGTTACATATATTGTGCAGGTATTATGTGTGTTACAATACCGTTATTATAAATAAAATACCTTCATAATAAATAAATATTTTTTAAAAAACAACGCCTTCCATAGAAACATCATTTTTTGAAGTGAATGAGTCTTCTAATAAAAAAAAATATAAACAAGAAAAAGAAAACAACAAAAATAATAGTAACACGTAATTAATAACAACAAAATTATTCTGAATGCTACTGTATTGCAAGTAGTAATGCGAGAACAAATGTCAATGTGGGTGCAATAGGGGACGAGGTACATAAGCGGGTATCCTTACCCTTTTACCTATTCTGTGTCCCTCTGGATACCAAAATTTATGTTCTGTGCATCTACTTCAGATCGGTTAAAAAATTTGACGCAGACTATAAAAGATTAGTTGCCAGAAAAAAAAATCAAAGGCGCAAATTTCCATAACAGTTTTTTCCAAAGTGACACAATATGTCAGAGCTGTTAGAACTTGAAAGTTGACATTCGAGTGTTGCCATGAACAATCTACACAGATTAATCAAACAGGTATTTCGAAAAACATAAAAAGACAAACATTTTAACATGGTGGTGGTCCAGGGGTCGAAATTAACAAGAGGTACACAGTCTTTGCTTCTCATGTTAATGTATAGATATTGTTGTCTACTCTGTGGTGTGTACACCAAAATATCTATATGTAAATAGGCAGTATGGAAACGGTTAAGAACATCTTCCTTTTATGTATATCAACCGATCTTCTTCTTTAGTGATTACAAATAAAAAAATGTAAATGTGAAAAATGTAAAAAAAAAAAATCTGTATAATTGATTTCTCCCTTGCAACAAGGATACCTCTTTTAGTAATTAATTACGGTATTAATTCACATTAACGATAATATTGATATTCTGTATGTAAAAAAGGTTCTCATTTACCTTAGGCAAAGGTAAAGAAAACCAATGATACCGATACCGTTTTGTTGAGATGAGATTATACACGTCGCCACTAATGGCGTATTAAAAAGGAAAGAAAAATGTCTCACAGCGGCGACGTGGAATATTCTTTTCCGGGAATTTCGCTCCATGAAAAGAATTTCTTTCCTTGAGTATTTTGCCTTCTACTGATAAATCAGAGGATCCTTTTTATAAGGTGAAATCTTTATAATCTTATGTTCAATTCTCAAGCCCTTAAAATAAAACGTCCATAATAAAAAACCGTACAACATCTCAAAATCCTATAAAACTACACGACAAACTCAAATCACTATAATGAATGGTACCGTGATAACTAAACCGTCGACTAAAACAAAAATTAATAAAGATATATTGCATTACATTTCCTAATTAATTTTCCTAAAGAGCCACTGAATTTGTTTTTTTTTTATACTTGGGGGCACGGGGGAAATCGTCCTATCCTGATAATAAAAAAACATGACACTGTATGTACTGGTGAAAACCGCATGAAAATCCATTCGCGACGCGGTAGAGGACTTTATTTATTAAAATATAATGATAGGTTTTAGGGTTTGACCCTCGTCTGATGTTCAATGCCAATCTGGTATAAGGTGGTAAACTCGCTAATCCTAGAGTGGGCTGGCTCTGAAGTGCAGCTGCCTAAACGCATCAAAAAGTGCTTAACGAATTTTTTTCAACTTAAGAATTGTTGAGTACCTAGTAAGCTAGGCACGTTTAGAAAAAGCCCTAGGACCATGCAATATAAGTTAATTTTTGATATCATTTCATATTTTCTATAGGCGCACCCTAAACCTGATTTTGGCTTCGCGACGTGGCGACGCAAAACACGAACTTTGCACTAACGAAATACGCTAAAACGTTTGCAACCCTATCAGTATAAACATAAGATTGAAATTGTTTTATCGGCCACTCATAGTAATTTTACGCGGCACATACCGACGACCTAGCACCCTTTGATAAATGCCTCCAACCACACCGCGCCTGCGCCTAACTGAATTTTTGTATTTAAAAAAAACAAATTTGTAATGCTTCATCTTTTCATTATGGCATAGCTGATTCCTGTCATAATCTATTATTTTAAGCATATAACTTTTACAAAACAATTTCGATCTTTCACATCTGCCAGACGTCCCGTGACGGCTCAGTTTTTTTTATCTAGTAGAGTAATACTGGACATTTTTTAGAAGTTAATATTTGAATATTATTTTTGGTTATAAAATTATTAATAGCCGCCCACGACATCGGTTGTGTTAAAACAAATATGATAACGAACAACGATTGAAGAAAGAAGAATTCATTACCTTCGTGTACCTAATAGCTGTAAGATGGAAAGGTTTTTCAAAACTTACTTTATACGCATCATTATACTTTAACCAAATAAAACAAAATATCTTTATGAAGGTTAATCTGATAGGCTATTTAGTACGGATACGGAAAAGTTTAATCAAAACCCCTTTAGTAATTTTTGCCTGTATAGCATACAACTATCCACTCTTACAAAGCTTTTTGTTTATTTTTACAATATGGTTAGAATTTTTATTATTAGCAGCTTGTTTTACGGAAGATGTGACTTTGAAGTAGGGATTATCGATGTTCATGTTAGCTGAAAAACATCGATGTTATGACATCGATGTCTTGATGTCGATAATACCGACACATCGATGTTTTGATTTCGATAACATCGATATTATGAGAACGTTGCATGTACATCGCTAGAGACTAGAAAATTATCAAATTTGTAAGCCGTACGAATAGTTTTCTCTTTGAATGACCTTTTTTTTCGTCGCTCTGTTATTACAGAAAATTTTAATTGTTGGCAAAAACATCGATGTTTTGCTGTCGATGTTTATCGCACATCGATACTATTGAATGATGTCGACATCGATGTTTTTCTAATATCGCTCATCCCAACTTTGAAGTATGTATTACTCGACTTCATAGAAGATACATAATAATCTCGGGTCAGTTCGTACTGCCCGTATTCTTCTGTTTTTGTTACCTAAAATGAAAATAAAAATATTACAAAACCATATAATCGCTTTTCTGCACATTTGAATGTAAAGTTTCATTATTACACGTGAAATATTTCAATACCTTCTTCACAAACAATGTGCATCTCATACTGCGTCTATTAAAATTTATCTAATACTTCAATTTGTGTTTCTCTGTATTGTTTAAAATGATTCCCTCACGTAGCTTTCTGAAACAATAGACAGCTACTGGAGTGTTTTTGGTATAATAAATTAGGCTCTCGAATTGCGTACAATAATAACTTTCACTTCCGCTATTAACGTGCTGACGTCTATTGTTTAATAAAGGCGTTATTCATTAATCTCTTTCTCGCTTTTGTCACATGTTGACGTTATTCACTAATCGATTTTTTATTTTCGCGAGACGAGAGTAGCGCATTCGCCAGTGTCAAATTTATACAGTACTTTCTGAGGTTATCTTATTTTACTGTTTGAGGTTATTTTATTTTACTTTTTGAAGTTATTTTATTTTACGTTTGGCAATAATCTTCTAGTAGATTATTACTGATATAGTTTTATAGGTAAATATAATATAATTTTCAATGAACTACCAAAATGGTGACCGTCTTGTTAGAACTTACCATGGACTTTTTGTGGCAAGTTAGAATACATGCTCCGTTGTGTTATTCCCCATCCAATTCACTTGTGAACAATAATAAAACTATATTGAGTCAAAAATCACCACTATTACAGAATATAAAGCCAAATAACACAATATTATGAATAAAATATAAAAACCGCTACATGACATTACAAGTCCCAGCCAAAAATTGCAACTTTTTAAGGTTGTTAATAATTATTTTAATGTTAGCTTGAATTCTTTGTTCAAGATTTAATATTTACGTAGTTTAATTACATTTAATTAAAGTAGAGGTAAGCTGTTTAATGCTTTCTAGAGAGATTTAAACGCAATACAAAATTCACTTCAACGTCCTAATTACCTTCACCTAATTTTAATAAATCAACTTTGCCACGTAAAATGGAATTCAGTTTACAAAATAGTAATAATTTTACGAATAAAACATAAATCATGTATGTAAACTAATTATATTCCCGCGTCACACTAATCAAAACTATTTGGTATAAACTCATTTAGTTTATTTACTGAGGTAGGAGAAAAAGACGGTTGTGAAAACTGAAGCTCTTAATACTAATATTTAGAGGACGCATATTAGGGATTTCTATCTTCCATATCAATAACGCAGGATTTTTTTTCGAATTTTTTCGGCCAATAACTCAGTTGTATTGGACTTTTGATTATATCTTAAATAACTTACTATCGGGTTCTGTGTAGGGAAATAAAATAAAAATAAAACTAGAATCAGATAGCAGCTCCACCGACGGGGTCCAATTACGCAACTAAACCATCCAGGGACTCGCACAAACATACATAAAAATGTTGTAAATCCACGACCACTGTGACATCAGTTTTATTAGAAAGTTACTGTGAAAAAGTTAGTCGTACTACTAGCTTTTGATGAAACACCGGGCGTCATATAATTTGTGCCCGCCATTAAATGCTTTCTGTGAAAGGATGATTGGAGATGACTTTTATATTAAAATATTTGCCTCTAACGTTTCGATAAGCCGAAATTTGGATTTCCCTCCCCCTCTTCCCTATATAAAGGCTGGCAACGCACTTATGACTTCCCTGATGTCGTTAGTGTCTATGGACGGTGGTGATCACTTAACATCACGTGACCCAACTGTTCGTTTACCTCCATTGATATAAAAAAAAAGTATAAATTAGGATAATTTTATTAATGATAATTTTTATCTTCCACGCGGACGTAGTCGCGGGCACAGCTAGTTCAAACATAAAACAAACACATTCGTATGATCTTTGCATTGTTAGAAAAATATTTATTATATGATGATTTTGTATTCAAATGAAAAATGTATTCAAAGTAAATTGTGATGAAAGAACTCATTACAGTTTTCATATTTTCGTTGAAAACCTAATCGACTGAGTTACTAGAAGGGTTTTATTCCCTTTTTATTACAGCAACTTTTCCATCCAACTTTTTATAACTCGACAAGAAGAGATCTAGAAATATTTCAAACTGTAATAACGCAAAAGTTGGTGTCGGTGTGAGGTGCGGACATTACTATTGAGTTTTTGGAAGTAATAACATTAAATCGTTAGGAATATATCATATTGGTTTATATCGTTTGGTCTTATTAAGTTACAAA
The DNA here is from genome assembly GCA_014332785.1 of Antheraea mylitta. Lineage (NCBI taxonomy): Eukaryota > Metazoa > Arthropoda > Insecta > Lepidoptera > Saturniidae > Antheraea > Antheraea mylitta. Next base: position 4,500,026 of record JACEII010000020.1, read on the forward strand.
ATTTACTTATATAAGCCTTCAATAATTGGATAACTGAATAAACTTAAATAAATGGAGTTTAATGGAATTAAGTTTTATATAGGTAAAACTTGATAGTAAAATATGTAATATTTGCTTCGTCCGCGTGGAACTTGGTGTACAAAACAGTCATCTGAATGATTTAGTCTAATTATATCTACTTTTCTCTTGTACTTGACTCGTGAGTCGTCATTGAAATTACATATAATAATTCGTACTGAATTTAATAAAATAAAGACTAAATGTTACTCAAATATATGCTTTATGGGTTTCTTGAATAGGTTTTAACACGAACGCAGTACTTTAGCAGTGATGCGTGTTCATACAAACAGACATACAGATAAACATTTCTAATAATGATTGAAATGTATTTTATTAGTTATTTCTAGACACCTGGAACATTTATTTTACAAAAATGTAAAAAGGAGAGACACATTAGATTTATATTCTTATTATATGTATATATAGCAGTAGCATCTGCCCGCGACTTCGTTCGCGTGGAATAGATACTTTGGCTTAACGTTAACACGCAGCGGAAGCTCTCAAGCGAAATAAAATCCCGATTTTTAAAACTTTTTTTTTGGTTCTTAGCTCCTATTGGTCTTAGCGTGATGATATATAGCCTATGACCATTCTCGATAAATAAGCTATATAACATTGAAAGAATTATTCAAATCGGACCAGTAGTTCTTTAGATTACCCCCTACAACGTCACAAACTCATAAACTTTAACTCTTTATAATATTAGTATAGATTAGCTATTATTGTAAAATGTATATCGTCAAAAACACTGTCATGGTCATATCAAATATATATCTGTAAATGTAAATATTATAAAACTAGCCTCTGCCCGCGACTTCGTTCGCGTGGAATAGATACTTTGGGTTAACGTTAACACGCAGCGGAAGTTCTCAAGAGGAAAAAATCCCCGATTTTGAAACATTCTTCATTGGTGCTCTGCTCCTATTGGCCTTAGTTTGATGGTATACAGCTTATAGCCTTTGATAAATAAGCTATCTATTACTGAAATAATTATTCAAATCGGACCAGTAGTTCCTGAGATTACCACCTACAACCTCACAAACTCACAAACTTTACCTCTTTAAAATATTAGTATAGAAAAAGTCTCTTCTCTCTTTCTGTGTGTTGCTTTAGTTCTTCTATGGATCACGCAATAGATTTTGGCATGGTTTGAAAAATATTCATGTGTCAATATAATCCACAACAGAATTTTTCCTATGTTATTTCCATTAAAAATTCTGGCTGTAAGAAAGCCGGGTTAATGTTAAAGTTAAGATCTGCAATTTGAAACGAATTTCATTTGATAGATTAGAAGAGAAATTTGTATATACCCTACATAAGGACCACCATAATAAATGTATTGGCATATATATATTAGTCTGGCTATGAATACTGTTACAATTAAAAATAAACAAAATATTACATTTTTTTTTAATTTCATTTAGGGGCGTTTGACTCTAGTCTTATCAGCCCCATCATAACCTAATTATACTGGCGTCAAAGCCTTTCGTACGTTCTCTTTTGTAAAATCATCTTTCACTCATTTCACATAGCATTTTAGCAAGCTCACTCGAAGGTTTTGCTAAAATACTATGGAACATGCCGACATCCAGTTTATTTAAACTGTATTTTTTAATTAAATCTATTCTAACATTATTGTTTTTATCACATTCCGTCAGAAAATGGTGAACGTCTATAATTCCGCATGTTGTACACAATGGTGAAGAACTTTTTTTCATCAAATATTCAAACTTTTGTGGCGGATAATGTCCAGAACGTAACCTATGTAATAAAACTACGTAGGACATCTAAATACATTTTGGAATCTGTCATTTTTATATGACTATTCATTGAGTTTTCTCATTTTGGCGTCAATACACTTATTTATGGCAAGACTAGGTAATCTATAGATGCGGTTTCTCAGGAAGAGAGCCAGAATGGTCCCTGGCCGCCCCTAACATGCGGCCGACGGTACACCGTGGGGTTTTAGTTCGTGCGAGTCGGACATAAACCACCCTCTCCCCCGGGAGGGTGGGTATCCGTTAGGGATTTCCCCACGTTAATAAAAAAAAGGTAATCTATAGATATACGTTGCTTGGTTTTTGCAACAAAGAAATAACTGTGAGTTGATGGTTTGAAATATATATATACAAATAGTATTTACGTGAAATGAGTTAGCCGCTTTGCGAATTATACACCGAAATTCGAGTGTCTTTTGTTGTTCCCATCATGATTTGTGAAACAAAACAGAGAGGGGTCCTTATAAACGATTCTAAAGCGTTTTGTACGTGTCCGCCCATTGTGAAAGTTCTGCGACGGCGATGTTTGATAATAATTGAAAAAGTTATTGAATACCCAGAAAGGCTTTATGCGTATTTTCACGAGCCCGTCCTTCATATAAATTATGTCGGTTCTAACGTTTTCAATGGAGGCAAGGGGAGATCAAAAAAAATTGTTAAGTAATTTTCTAATCAAATCAAAATACTTTTTTCAATGCCCTACGAAAGCGCTTATTTATAGGCGTTTACGTCAAAATTACCACTGCACCGGTTCGAAATACTATTTTTTTATGTCATAGGAGTTCGATGTCATAGGAGGCAAACGAACAGGCGGTTTACCTGATGTTAAGTGATCACCGCTGTCCATAGACACTTGCAACACCAACACAAATGCGTTGCCAACCTGTGTTTTGGGAAACGGGTAAGGGGGAGGCGAGAGGTGCAAGCACTGTTACTTCACGTCGGTTTTCTGTGGGCCGGATGATACTACCCCGGACGAGCCAACCCATTCATGCTGAAACCAGTAAAAGTTTCAGCGTGGCTCCACCACCTACAACATGCAGTTATCGAGAAGAAATGGCAAGAAACTTACACTTCACAATCGTTTTAGTGAATGCACAGAGAAGAGTCAATTCCAGACATCACATCGTTCACATATTGATAGACTTTATAATATCCTTTTGTCACAAAAACCAGCTTGACATGGTGCTTTATCTTACAGCCAGGCAAATCGGTAATATGCGTTAGGACTTTGCTGTAAAACCTACCAAAAACTGTAACTGGTTTTACTGAGTCAGAAACATTGGACGACTAGTTTGTCACTGTGTCTAGTATTCAGATAATGCCGGTCTTTTGCGAAATCCAGCTTTTTAAAGTTTTTGCTGACATACATTCAATTATCAATAATCTTTACATATAACAAGAATGCAAACATAACTGGTGTTATTGCAAAAAAGTTAAATACTTGGTTTAAAAGAGGTTTCATACGAAATGCACCGAGCTCGCCCGAGGTAAGTTCGCGTTATCCTTTTTTGGCAAGTCTAACCTAATGTAACCAAAGCGAGACAACAGATAAGCAAGATGGCGAAACATTCCGCGAGCGCGGTCCACCTAAAACGTAACCTTTTTATACCAAGCGTTCAACACGTGTTTAACTTTTTTTGTAATAACACCGACAGTGTCTGTACTTTTTAGATTTTTGTAAAAAAAATGTTGCACGTGTCGTTGTTGAAACATATGTGTGTACCAAGCAAGCATACCCCAACAACTCTTACATATATTTCGTATCGGATACTTTTCTAAACCGTTTCAGTTCAATAAGGAGAAAACAACAATAAAACCCTTCCACTTTCATGTGGAAGCGTGTATGCGTGCACGTGTGTGTAGGTGATATGTGTAACGTTGTCGCAGTGATGTAAGATTTTGTGTCACTGTATCGCGCGATCAGCGCACTCAAGGGCTCCGCGCCGAGGGAACCGACCTAGGCTTGAGCCGCTGCCGAGGGGGGCTAATCTGGTGTGCAAGAGCGAAATTTACCCCCAGACCCCGACAGCATGATCTGTGGTTACGCGGGAGTGGGCGTGAACATGCTCTGTTTGGAGAGACAGACTTGTAGTGATGGTTCACGCCGTTATTTAACGGGAGGATCGCTAAAAATATGTCACGGACGTCTTTTGTAGCGTGCAACGTTGGATACGGTTTCGTTTTTTGCGGCGGATACTACTAACGGACTGCGCGATAAGCAAATGGACTTAATGCTTTATGTAAAGTTTAGATGACCTTATTAGTCATTGTTTCTATACATTAGGCTCCACGCAGACGCAGTCACGGGCAGCGCTAGTTTATAATAACTTAACCGCATAACTTATTGCTAACGTATATTTTGATAGACTATAAACACCCTTCTATTACCAAGAGTCGACCACCCCAGGCAACTTTTTCAAGGAGATTCCCCGTATTTTTCCACCTGTTACTAAACAATATTTGCATATCTCGGATACGGCACGAATACAAGTACCGTAAAACATTTATAACAAGGATCTCGTTTGTTTGTATTCAATTTGTACGACGTGTTTGACTATTCGTATTTTGACTTAAGTGAATAACTAACTAGAGCCCGTGACTTTACTCTCTTGAGAAATTGATTCATTGTCCATGTAAACGACTTATTTTGTCTCGATCTATTCTCGTTATTTTTATATAATATTATGAATACACAATAATTAAAATGTATGGTACACACAATAATTAAAATGGCGCAAAAATGCTAAAGCAGGTGAAAATTGAAAATTGAAGAAACGAACTGTATTTTAAACATTTACGGTGTCATGACAAAAAGTTAAATACGTATTGAATACTTGCTTTAAAAAGTTTCGTAATAAACGCACTGCGCTCGCTCTAGACAAGTTTACGTTGTCCTTTTTCGCGATTCTAACCTAATCAAAACGAGACGAAAGAGCAAGATGGCGAACATTCAGCGAGCGTGGTGCATTTAAAACGTAACCTTTTTGAAAAATGTATTCAATACGTATTTAACTTTTTTTGTAATAACACCGAAAGAGTTCCATTTCCAAATACTGTGAATAATTTTTCTACGAATTATTAGTATCTGTTTCAAATTAGTGATTTCTTTTTTAGTTCTAACTTGAATTAAGTTTTTGATCGTGATGCTTTTTAACGATTCTTTCAATGACTCTGTTTAAGTGAATGTACACATTTCTTACAATTAAACATATTTACTATGCAAGCAACGTTTCAACCATTTCTATATACATTATACAGAGCAATATAATCATTAAGAGAACGGTAGGAATTTAATTACGTCGTTTGAGGTCGTCGGTATGACAACGAAACATCTCACGATTTGCGCGAAAACTAATTTGTGACGTTAACCGTCAGTTTGTAATAAAACTTAGTTTTAATTGTTTGACGAGGATTTCGGATTAATTTGGTTAAATATTTCCCGTGTAATTGTTTATTTTGATGTCTCTTCGCGATGTTTTGTTTTAGTTCTATCGAGATCTTTTACATGACTGTTACTTTCTGTATTTCTGTGAGAACCCTCCGGTACTAGCTCGGGCGAGCCGATCCATTCATGCTGAAACCAGTAACAGCTTTAGCGTGGCTCTACCACTACTGAAGTTCCTTTCTTTCTTTTGTACAGATTCTTCCGTGCTCTTTTCTAGAATTTGGAAATTCTCCAACAGGTTTTAACGTTCGTAAATGCTTCTTAGAGCTTTAATTAGATAGAGTACAATTAATTTGATAAAAAAAAATTACATTGATTGTTCAACTCTACTTTTCACGTTAAATACTTGGTACATTCATTGTTTCGCTGCGTTAAAATATCGCCTAATGTGTTTGTCACGAATGAATTAAACTGAAGCTTTTTTATACCACGATGGTAGCAAACAAGCATGCGGGCCGCCTGATGTTAAGCAGTCAACGCAGCCTATGGACGCTTGCAACACCGTAGGTGTTACATGCGCGTTGACGACCCTTTAATGTCCTCTTTACTTTCCCCTTGAAATACTCCATACTGTAGTCCCCAGGAAAAACCGCATCTGGAAGCTCATTCCACAACCGGAGTGTTCGTGGGAGGAATAAACTCCTCTGGAAGCGAACCGTCCGAGTCCATAGACCGTGCTTAGATAAAATAAATTAAATTCGTAGTTTATTCAGTTGCCAATTATCAACTATTCATGTCGTCAGTCAATTCTAACCTCAGTTTTTTTTTTTTTTTTTTTTTATGCAGTCGGTTTTAGAGGCACATTTAATAACATAATATTTATCACAGACGAAGTCACCGATATTAGTTAGTTTCATATAGTGGCAGTACTCGAAACCGAGCTTAAGTAAAAAGATCGTGTTATTTCTTCAAAGGCAATTCAGCGAATTCCTGTTAAAGCATTTTCTCAGAACTATACAAGAGTTTCGTTTCCATTTTGTGTTATGGCTTCGGGCATATTTCGATATATGTCCATTAAATAAACATATCTAATAATAGTGGAATGCTATTTCGTTATATAATTGAGTTATACTGCTGTGATTTGATACATTCATGGATAAAATATGTACGTAACAAGATTTATTTTCCATATATACTAATATAGAATTTCGTACATTCTAAATTCGTTGTTTCGTAGGAATTGTGTATTTTCTCTTGAATTATTATTTACTGTCTTTCTTCACTTGTGACATATCATTAACTACGCAATCTTTATAACCCATTTTAGCTGTTTTAAGTTACGTATATCGGAATTTATGATTATTACCTATCCCCTGTGGAATTACGTAATGAATTTGACATAGATAATGTTTTAAAAAGTATTATCTGGCATTAAAAGATCAACACAAACAATCAACAGAGATTTTAATTTTATTTATATATAGGTTTTAGGGAATACTTGGTTTATGTTTGTATTTTGTTATTAATTTTATTTTTCCTTTGCCTTATCACTATCACTCTCACTATCACTATCACTATATATTATAAAACAAAGTCCTCTGCCACGTCTGTCTGTCTCTTCGTGGATGGATTTTCATTCGGCTTTCACCAGTTGATAAAGTGATTCATGAGGCAGGTTTAGGATATATATTTTGTCAAGAATTTTTTTATTATCAGTGCGGGATTACGTCCGCCAGACCCGCTAGTTATACATATAATAACTTATGAGACACATGTGGACCGGTATGTGACCTTCACGAATTGGAAATCATCGAAATTCAAATAAAAACTCCTTATACCTTTAAAAATGATTTTAAAAAAAGTTTACGGTTGAATGGATAAAATGATATTAAAAGATTTTGAATATAATTAACACGAGAAATGGAAACAAGTATGCAGACATAGCTTGCTAAGAAGTTTTCCTTTGAAAATGAACATAAAGCCTCTTGTCTAATGAAATTGGAAGGATATTCCTGAATACTAACAATAAATCAGAACGCCGTCCGCACTGAGACAGAAACAGTAAACGACGTCGTATAAAGTGGGTTCTGAAACCTTTTGTTAACATAATAACGCCGATTTATTGTGCTTCGTCCCTTCCTTTTATAAGGCAGGGAAGTATTCAGAATATCCAATGGAGGTATTAAACCTACTTTGACATTTAATTTCGGAATATTCAGAATGCATAACTTTAGGCAAAAAACTGTGACAGAAAGTGGTTAATAAAATAGATGGGTCATATCAAATCAATTTCAAATGAAATGGACAAAATATTTTAATGACAAATTCATATATTTTTTAATTGACACACATTTGTTTGCTATTCGTCTTTTTCACTCTAAATGTTTACAAGTAAATATGTATTTTATTACGTGATATACGGTTGTTTCGCAATCACTCTTGAAAAGATTTACACTTCCTGTTACGCGAGTTGTCGCGAGTTCAGAGTCCAGCTTCGACAATTATATACTGCATATATACGGCTTCTTTCAAAAGTTTAATTGAGAGCTATGTATGGATAATAGTATGTTTATGTTATATATGTTATAGTACTGGTTATGTAACTAGTAATAAAATAAATCACATGTCACACGAATTACATGGATCAAAAATACACGTCATGTAACTGAAATTCATACAAACATATTACAATCATACATAACAAAGAGATAGATAAGACAAATATTGAATTATTTGACCCCCTCTTTAAAGTCTAATTACATACCAGAATCACATTGTACAGTATACGCTTACGATGTATCCCGATAGCCGAATACTAAAAATGTCGAGTAGCCATTATTTCTGAGTTGAAGTCAAACTCAAATATTATTACCATTTTCACAATTGTATATAACATTTGTGTCAGGTTTTTTTATTGTGGAACCATTTCAATTATATTTGACTTGATCGTTTAAAGATTTATTCAATTGTCTCGAACTACAAAGGAAAAATGAAACATATATGCAATATAGAGTTACGATGTTATGGTGTTTTATAATAATTGTTGTCATAAATTGTTTTCAATCATTTTGCTCTTGGGTAATTTTGCACTTTTATCTCATATTATAACTTTTAAATAACACGGTTAAATATTCGTAATTCGTATCGTGACTTTGATTGTGAGCGACATAAAGTATTGCTCTCTTAATCACCTGTCCGTTGTTGCTTAATGCTTACTTGTTTACACGTTACGATAATACTGACCGATATCAAAGGAGGTAAACGAACTGGTGGGTAACCTGATGTTAAGTGTTCACCACCGTCCATAGACACTAGCAACACCAGAGGAGTCGCAAGTGCGTTACCATCCTGTATCTGGGGGAGGGGAGAGAGTGAAGAGGGAAAATTATAGAGTGGGGAGAGGGAAGGAAGGTGGACTCTGGCGCTCTGGCTGACCGAATGAAATGCAAGCACTGTTACTTCAAGTCGGTGCTTTTGTGAGAGGGCGGTACTACCCCGGGCGAGCCGACCCATTCATGCTGAAACCAATATATGATAGATATATAGGATACCATTCATACGTTGTATCATATACCTATAATAGGTAGTTATTTGTAATAACAACTAACTTAATTAATCATTAGTGAGAAATGTTATATACTCAACACTTTCTTTTATCGGGATTTTATCTTTTAGCGGGAGCTACACCTACCTAGACGACAATCCTGCATCAGACATACATACGGCCTTTTAGAGTCGATAGATCGTAGATCGTCGATTGAAATGGATCGCCAGCAATTTAATTTTGAGCACTGCTCGTTTAGACAATAATACAATAAATTTTACTCACGCGAGACCGGAGTATTACGTTAGTTGTCGTATATTAAGAAATTCTTTATGAGAATTCTCAAGTCTGTTAAAAACAGAAACCATTAAACGGATTTCATTGCCTCATATACGTGAAGATGCCACTCTAAGGTTTAAAGGATCATAATGGGATAAGGGACTTATGTAGACATCGTTTGAGGGATTACATATGCTTTACAAATTGATTATAAGCACATGTAATGGTTATAATACTGTTAATATGTACAGAATTCTGTTTGTACTTAATACGATTTAGTTTAATCGATACACACGGTCTATAGCTTTATTATGATAATTTTGTATTGAGATTTGGTAAATTCTAATCTTGCTTATCTTGTTAACAATCCATATGTTGTTACAACCTGATTAAATCGTTTTATACGTGCTGAAAGTTTAGACAGTAGCAATATGTATGTAGGGTACTCTGCACTCGATACTCGTTCTAAATCAATTTAAAAAATAGGTGATTAATATATGACCTAATTATTTAGAAAAATACAAAGATCATACACAACCCTCTACGCATCTGCGTTAAAGCACAGTGTGAATGGCCGTCGTTTGACTTCAATTTCGCTTGAAAGTGAACGTAGGAATGGCATGAACAAAATAAAATGCTTTATTGCCCGTTTTATTATCGAAGGTTATTAACTTCGGGTCACCCCTTACAGCTTTCAGCATTGGTCATTGCACCTAAGGTTATTACGTTTCTCTTTATATTTATGAAAATTTTAAAACAAATTTTAACTTAGGTTCTCTTTGTTGTTTATTGGTATTTGTTTTGATATTATTATTTTATATGTTATTTTGGTATTATTATTTTATATTTTATTTTCATATTATTATTTTATATGTTAAATGTGACCATGAACTATGATCTCTTAGAATACTGTAAGCGACTAACCTAACACCTGTTACATTATATTAGGGCAAACGGTGTTGTGATCATATGCACGGAAGAAGTTAACGTATATAATTGTTTACAGATTATATACATATTTTTTGTAAGCAAAGTATATACTCTTAATTCTTTAAATAAAAATGTTTTTATTTCGGATTTTTTTACGTTTTTTTCTTTCTACAGAATATATTTAACAGCGCAGATGCTGTGACCGACATCTGCTAGTATACAATAAATAGCCAAGTGTGTAACACATATATCATAACTTTTATTCAACGAAACCTAATTATATCCCTTCAACTGTTTTTATTGTTATTCTGAACACCACATAGAAACCAATAATTTATTTATGTGTATTCAGAAAGATCAATAAATACCGCTATTATGTGTATTACCAACTATTTATTATTGCGTGTGTTTATGTTCAGTTACTTATAGCGTAACGTCTTTCCGTTACGGGTATGAAGATATACCAGATATTAATGAAATTATTCAAATCTAATAATTAAGTAATTTCATCTGATAAAGGTCATTTTAATGAGTTAGACAGTGTAAGCTTGTTACAAAGGAAAGGTCGTGGAGCAAAGGGAAACTTCAATTTACTGCATGTAACTCAACACAAATAGCTGGATAATGAACTGCGTCTTGTAGAAAATTAATAATTATTTTGAGATAATTGAAAATGTTCAATGGAATTAAGTACGAACGAGATTCATTAATTAAGAATAGGTATTTACTTTTCTGAATGTCTTACGGTTAATGTATGTCTATTTTTAAATTTGACTCTTTTAATTAATTTATATATCAGCTAATCTATATTCTGTAGTCGAGAGCTTTGTTTGTATGCATGACAGCAACGGCTGACAATGGATCGTCACATTGGTCTATTTAATTATCTGTCAGACCATCGGTTTTGCCTCTATAAAAAACAATCAAACTTCTGACCTAATTTTCCAATTCTTAAATACAAGAGACATTTACTTTCTTAAATACAGGATACATTATACTTACCAACAGTAAACATATATAATCATAATAACCATTATTATCTTCTTACTCATATCACCTAGGTGTTATAACACCTTTAACCGCCGCGTTCGTTGTAGCCTGATGAAGCTGTTAAGACTTTGCTAGTACGAACGTAGACAGTTCGGAAAAAAAACGAAAGTCGAGTTCACTCACCCGCTCACATTGGAAGAGTCAACAACGATCTGAAGATGCTCCGTGGAGGAGCAGAAACACATTTAGACGTAGTAGTGGTTAATTAATTCCAGGCAAAAGTGCAAAGTAGCGTCCACTATAATATTTAATGATGGATTTCCAAAAAGTAACGCCTTCTTCAATGAAATATCTTTCACTTCCTATATGAACTGTCCAGTATTCGTATATACTATACAATTGTAAACAGTTGTCTTTGAACAATCTACCCATACCTTCATCTTTTCGTATTGATTATACTCTGTTAGCCTCAAGAGACGTCACAGCAATAGCAAGCTCTTTTAGCGAACGTGTTCAGCCGTATGGCAACAAGCCTAAGAGTACCAAAGTGACAAAACCTTGGCTTGGGTTGTAGTCTGGAATGCAGCGTCAGAATCATATCTAAGCTAACTACGTTAGCTAAACTTATCATACATCTATGTTCGTAAGGTACATAGATGTAATAGCATATGTGCCTTACTAAAATGTATAAGTATCTTGAATTTAGCTAAAACTAACCAAAATCGAAAAACAAGTTTAAAAAACCTTACACTAAATGTGAATTTATAATTTATGTGTGCGAAAACATACGTCAGTGCAGCACTACTTTATCACACTACAAGCGTGCTCGTGGACTCCAGTCCACTCCTAATACCTCCTTTAGTCTTCCTGAATTCCTATATCCGTACATTTTCATACTAAACACTCGTCTGTTTCTATTACTTTTATTCCTCCTTCAAGCTAAGTTATTGCTCCTCAAGTTTTCATAACGCTGACGGTATAAAATGTAAATAATTTAATTCAAAGTAAACAAACAATAAATTACAGAATAAATGTTTCCGTTATCATAATTCATCTCTACAAATGTAAAATTATTTTAAACTTTATGTTCCAGGTAAAAAATGCAAAACCGGAAACGTCTGAAGAAGAGGCGAACGAAGCAAAGTGTCGTAAGATGAACGCGGCGTAGGAAAATGTAATTTAATTTGACAGTTTAAGACTCATAATGGCATCGCTCGATTGGCCAACAATGGGTAGATTTACAAGCAGGGATTTGTTGGTGGCCGTTTTGTTCTTGTGCAGAACTATAGTTTGTGACACTCAGTGTCCAAAGTTCGCTGAGAAGCCATTAGAGACGAGAGTTCAAGATGCTTCGATAGTTTTTAGAGCAGTCGTAGTGCAAACTCATTACCAGGTGAGTGTTTTATTCTTTAGCGTTTTATTCTTTAATATTTTCTTTAGCGGTTTTCAACATCATCTTTCTACATTCATTTTAATTGTTCGCAAGTCCACTACTAAATTATTATCCTTCTATAACGATGTAAATAAATTAAACAGTTTTTATGTTACATTCGAAATCAAAACAATTACTCTAAACTATATGTTTTAGTTAACAATTAATTATTTATTAGAATTTTTAGAATTAATTTAAAATTTATTAGAATAACAACATTTTCTTCTTTCTTTATATGCATATTATAGCATATATATCATTACGTTTTCTTATATATTATTACTATTGGCATCGCAATTTAATTTAATAAGGCTCTAAATATTACCATGGAATGTTTAAAAAAACTTAATTCTCTATGGGTTATTTTCTTATTTTGAAATTTAGACTTTCATGACATTTTCGAATTCCGGAGTATTGTTAATAGCCGTATAGTCCTCGTCAATATTTTTGGCTGAATATCACCCGTATGTTCGAACTTGCTGGTAAGATAGTCAAGAATTTAATACTTATTTAGGAAGTAACAATTGGCATTTATTTATTCTTAACCTGTCTTGATGTTATATATACGGAATAACCCTTATTTATACGGTAAGTTTGTATTCTACGTAACCATCTTGAAAACGGACAAAAAATTTTACGAAGCCTTTATTTACAAGAACCGAATATTCTTAATAATTACATTTTTATAAATACCTTGTGAAGCCCTTATTTCGAAGCAATATTATTTTTGAAAGATTTTCTTATAAATGATTTTTATTGAAATAATATAATTGAAAACATTTGTATGGTTTACATAATTGCTTACGAATATAAAAATATTTTCACCTAGTAAGATTTCTACTATATTTTTAATCTCCATAGTACGAATCATAAACCTAATGTAATTAAGATCAGATTCTAGGTATATGTATGCATACACACACACATGGATGCACGTATATTGTATATGCATTTATGTTGTATAAATCAATGATATTATAACTCAAATATCATTGGTATAAATGTATACGTGTATGGTTAATTAATTTGTTTGATTACTTAGTTTCCAATACCCTATCTGCATATAAGATATCGACGTCAGCCCAAGGTAGGAAGCTTTTATTTGTACCAGTTTTCACTTCAGCTGAACGCTTTCCTCATTTTGAAAAATTTAAACGTGTTTGTTTAGCTGCCAAAGCAAAATTTTTAGGGAACAAAATTCTCGAGTCTAGAAATAAGACCAAGACTGTCTGGCATATAATAAATAAAGAATTAGGAAAAAATAAAATAAATGATGACTCATTTAATCTAAGTGTCGACGGAGTACGTATTTCAAACAGTTCAGAGGTAGCAACTGTTTTCAAAGATTATTTCACTAATATACCTTCACAAATAACAATGAGTATAACATCATCAGCTCAGGGTGCCGCAGCTCTTTTAAAGAATATGAGTTCACCTACAAATTCAAAATTTAAATTCTCATCTATTAGTGCAGGTGAAATAATAAGGACATTTAAACAATTAAATTTAAAACACACCGAAGACATATGGTGAATGTCGGTAATTGTAATACAGTCCTTAATTGTCACTATTTCACCACATTTGGCTAGTACATTTAATCAATGTATATTAAAAGGAACTTTCTTTACTCTAATGGAAGTAAGCAAATTGGTTCCGTTGTTTAAATCAGGTAGCAGAAGTAGTCTTGGAAATTATAGACCTATTTCTGTACTTCCGTCGATAAGTAAAATTTTTGAAAAGATAATGCTTAAACAATTGGTAGAATATTTTACAGTGCAAAAGTTTCTAGATGGTCGACAGTTTGGTTTCACAAAATCGAAATCTACTACTGACGCTGGTGCAACGCTCATAAATCATATATTGGGAGCCTGGGAGGATTCCCAGGATGCAGTTGGTGTGTGCGATTTATTTAAGGCATTTGATTGCGTTGACCATAGTACGCTTATTCTTAAATTAAAACACTATGGTATTTGTGGATCTTCTCTCGATGTTCTAGTCTCTTATTTAAAAGATCGCTGCCAAAAAGTTAACATACATGGGGTAACCTCAGCGGGATCATTTGCGGGAATTGGTGTCCCGCAGGGGTCCATTTTAGGGCCGTTCTAATTTTGTATATATATATAAACGATCTACCGCTAGTGGTTAACAACTCTGCTGACAAGGTGCTTTTTTTTTTTTTTTTTTGCAGACGATATTTCTCTAATATTTAAAGTGAACAAGATAGATTCAAAGGTTGGGCATCTGAATATTGAAATTTTTCATTGGTTTGCATTGAATAATCCATTGTTAAATGTAGATAAAACGAAATGTATAAGATTTACTTTACCCAATGTTAGACAGGTTGATAGTAGAATCAAGATCGAAGGGAATCTAGTAGGGTTAGTTCACAATACTGTATTCTTGGGAATTACATTAGATTCCAAATTAAAATGGGGCCCTCACATAAAAAAATGGCGAGCAGATTAAGTTCTGCTGCATTCGCAATACGGAAAATTAGCCAGCTTACAGATATTGCCACTGCTAGGTTAGTCTACTTCGCTTACTTCCATAGCATAATGTCTTATGGTATTCTGCTGTGGGGTACGGCTGCTGAGGTAGACACCATATTTTTATTACAAAAACGGGCAGTTCGAGCAATATATAATATGGGACCTCGCGAATCATTAAAAACGAAATTCCAGGAATTCGGTATCTTAACTCTACCAAAACATTCTTGATAATTTAATGTATGTCCGTAAAAACTTTGAAAAACTGAATTTAGTAAAAGACCGGCATAATGTAAATACTAGAAATTGTAATAAATTGGTCGTCCCATGTTTCAGACAGTAAAACCAGTAATAGTTTCTTAGGTAACAGTGGTAGGTTTTACAATAAAGTCCCAAAACATGTTACCGATTTGCCGGACTGCAAATTTAAGCGCCACGCCAAGCGGGTGTCAATGTCAAAAGGATATTTTAGAGTGGATCAGTATGTGAACGATAGTGGTGTCTGGTATTGACTCCTCTCTGTGCATCCACTATAAGCTGTATGATGTATTTAAATGTATGTAAAAAAAATGTACCCGATCGAGTTTCTTGCTGGTTCTTCTCGATGGCTGGTTTGTTTTCCGAACCGGCGGTAGTTTTTGACGTTCATAAGCGCCTTATTAGGGCCTAAACTGAATAAAGAATTTTTTGATTTAATTTGCCACCAAGCCCAGTGAAGCTGTAAAAGCCAAAACATACTACAATTCTTGTTTATAATTAAGAATATTAAAAAAAATATAAACTATATGGATCCCACTGCTGGGCTATGAGAGAGACGGATGAGAAAATATTACATAACATTAAAAATAAGCGTATGAGATGAAGTTTGAAAATGGCACCAGTGACAGAAAAGTTCAGGAGTAATAAGTTATCATTGTACGGGCATATTGTGAGGAGAGATAAAAGTATATAACATGAAAAGTTTTGAATATGAATGTGGACGGATATAGGAGTATAGGAATACCAAAAAAGGTGTGGATGGATTGTGTGAAAAATGATGTGTATCAAAGGTGTGAATACTGAAACGAAATCTGATACGGGAGAGTGGAAGAGGAAAACCTGTTGTGCCGACCCTACTTAGGTGGGATAAGGGTAAGAAGATGATGATTTTGAAGATTCCATTTACTGACTTTTTCAAGTACGTTGAGCGAGAAATTAAAAAAACTAGATACAAAGAGTGAAAAACTAAATTCAATACGAACCATAAGAAAATCCAAAGT
Source organism: Antheraea mylitta (assembly GCA_014332785.1). Lineage (NCBI taxonomy): Eukaryota > Metazoa > Arthropoda > Insecta > Lepidoptera > Saturniidae > Antheraea > Antheraea mylitta. The sequence continues at coordinate 4,516,172 of JACEII010000020.1, forward strand.
TGATTAATAAATGCGAATATCAGTTTATTTGCTTGTTTCATTAAATCGCATTATTATTAAATTTTGCATACACAATGTTAGGGGTAAAATAAAGGGGCCTACTTCTGCGAGGAAGTTGTCTCGCAGAAGGAAGCGGCGGAGAAGGTTCGCAAGATGAACTGTTTACCTCTTACCAGTTTATCCGCTACCTCCCGTCACCGTAGCCGGACCTAGGGAAGATGGGTCGGGGGCCATCTTCCCATTGCATAGGTCCGGCGGACGGAAGAGACGGCCGATGTGAACTTGGTCGGCTCCTGACAAGGACAGGGTTCGGTGGTGACGTTTTTCTGTGGCTGGGCTAACCGCAGGGGCGGCACGATTTCGTCTGTAGAGATCTCGTGTCGCCCCAACTATAGCGGCAGACGTACATCGTGGGATTTTAGTCCGTGCGAGTCGGACATAACCCACTCGTTCTCCCGATAGGGTGGCGTATCCATATAGGACTTCCCTACATAAAATAAAGGGGTGTAATAAAGGACATACGATACTTTTCATCGAGATAAAATGTATTCTTACCGAGCGATAAGTCATATGTACAGTAACATAAGTGAAGTCGCAAACAAAAGCTAGTACAACAATAAAGGGTAATTTATTTTGGTATTATTTTGGTAGGTGGTAGAGCCAAGCTAAAGCTATTTTTGCTTTCAGCATGAATGGGTCGGCTCCTCCGGGGTAGTACCAACCCTCTCACAGATAACCGACGTGAAATAACAGTGCTTGCATTGTTGTGTTTCGTTCGGTCAGTGAGAGAGCCGGAGGCCCACGTCCCTTCCTCTTTCCTTCTTTCTCTTCCCTTCCCCTCCCCCTTCTCCCATATACAGGCTGGCAACGCACTTGCGACGTCCTTGATGTCGCTAGTGTCTATGGACGGTGGTGATCACTTAACATCACGTGACCCACCAGTTCGTTTGCCTCCTTTGATATAAAAAAAAAACATTAAAAGAGAAAAGGATATCTATTTGGATGAGAAAAGGATATTTATTTGAAAGAGAAACATTGAATTAATCCGGAAATCAATAATTCCGGTTCGACGAAAGCTCGTATATATTTTTAAACGAATTATCACAAAATTTAATTCGGCATTTCAAAATAAGCAAACGTTATACTGTAAGCTTAATTAAATGCTAATGGAACACCGCCTGTGTCTCATTTATATATTAAATTATTACTGATGAGTTTAATTTATTTCTGTTTATGGAATCTGTACTTTATTAACAAAGTGTTTTCTATAATTATGTTGCAAATAAATATTAATTAGTATATACTCATTCGTAGATTGTAGGTAAATTATTGCGAATTAATTGTAGCATATTTTCTCAAACATTTTTATATCTATTTTAAAGGCCGGCTCACGACTTCGATGTCTTTTCAAATGACTAGTTTTTGTCCACGGCTTTGATTTTTAACCGACTTCGAAAAAGGAGGAGGTTCTATGTTCGGTTATATATATATTTTTTTTATGTATGTTAATCGATATCTCCGTCAATTGTGAACCGATTTTAATGATTATTTTTTTGTTTGATTCGGCTATACTCAGAGGTAGTCCCATATAAATTTGAATAAAATATTCAACCCCTAAGGGGTGAAATATCGTTTATTATGCTATCCATTTTACTCGCCATTAGATGGTGCTAGGATATATCCTGTTATAATTTAAGTAGACATTGTATTTAACGCGAAAGACTGCCGATAAATGTATATTTTAGTTTTCAAAATTGATTTAAAACATTTACATATGATTAAAAAGGTAAAATAATAAAACATTGAAACTATACTAACATATTACTTTGATAGTAATAGATGAAAGAAAAGACATTTCCCAGTCTCATGGCTTACTAATACTTGTATAATGCTGATTGAATTCCTTACAAATATGTATATTTGTAGGATTTAGCTATTAATCACTCCACAAAACCTAAACATTGCTTAAATTAACATATTAACCTTCTAAATAAATTAAATTATAAACTATCTTAAATGTGCGTTCCATTAATGTATAGAGAAATATTTCATATTAGAATTTAAATTATAGGTGTTCTAACTCGATATGAGATTATCCCGACGAATGTCGTTTCACTTCTTCGGTATTTATTTGCTGCAATTATAACCAATGTCGTTGATTTTTTGGTTCCGCTTTTATCACTAGATGGCTCTATTATGTAATTTTGAATTCTTTGATATTGTATCTCGATCAATAACATTTTAGTAACTAAACTGATTTCTCTGGTATTAAAATAAATGTTGTTCTAAGGGTTAAACTTCTTTTTATACTCCTCTTTCTTTGAAGTAAATTTAACCGTAATAAACATACCTCGCTATACATAATTACATAGGTATGTATAGGTCACATACGGGTACATTACTAAAGGCGCTGATTTAAAAATTGCAAGATACCTCTATTATATAATGTACTCTACGGACTAGTCCTGGTGTACCATTACTATATCGCCTTTATATTTTACGGGTAAATAGAATAAACAATATCATGATATACCTACATTTCATTAAATAAATACGTTATATATTATATTCCATTCAGTCGCACGTTCATACTCCGAATAGATATTTACTTAGAGCAATTCAATACGCCATTAATAAATCAAACAAACCGAAGGAAATCCGGCTGCTCTGTGTTAATAATAAAACGGATTCAATGTACCGGAATATATGTATATACTGTGTATATGTTGAGGGAATGTCGAGATTAAGTCTTTTCATACGCCTACGAGTTATGACGTCAAAAGGTTTGACGTAATACCCGGCTCGGTTACCTTGTGGATTTTTTTATTTAATCAGGGTAATGTAGCAGAGATTAATGTATGATTATTTAACAAGGAACATGTAAATTCGTATGTAAAGCTAAGTTGAACGAAATACTTCGAAATATTGTATATGTAGAATAGGGTGGGCCACAAATATCGATTATTTTTTTACTGTATACGTTGAAAAATATAAATTCTCTCTAAGTATTAGCTCTTAATTTTAATAGGAGTCTCCGCCTCTCCGTTTTTTATTTTTCCTTATTATTAGAAACAAAAATTCATATCTAGAAATTTACTATTTGGGAAAAAGAACTCATCTCATATATTTGTAGGAAATACTAATTAAAATTCAACCTTCAATAACTTTTAAACGGTGAGGTTTACAAAAAAAATTGGAAGAGATCTTTTTTGTTGAAAATTCAATTTCCTACAAAAATATGAGAAGAAAATTTTTTTTCAAATAGTAAATACCGAGATATGAATTTTTCTGTCTAATAATAAGAAAAAATGAAAACTGAGAGGTGGAAGGCTGCCCTTTTAAAATTAAGAGCTCATACTTGGAAAGTTTTTTTGAGATGTCTACCAACCTACTTTCAGGGTATAAAGTTTTAAAAAAATCGATTTTTTGGTCCACCGTAACGTAGAAGTATACAGTATCTATACTAATATTATAGAACTGAAGAATCTGTTCGCTAATCTCTGGAACTACTGGTCTTATTTGAAAAAATATTTCAATTTGAAAGATTGAATGAATGTGTGTGAGGGACTTCAATGAACAACGTTCAAAATCGAGGTTAACGTACGTGTTATTTAAAAATATTTTCATCTTCTACGTAAACGAAGTCACGGGCAGAAGCTAGTGAGGTATATAGTAGTAACAAGATAGTCCAAATGATAACTGCGTCCTATGGTGATTTGTTGAAGCACATTTTGTTATGTTGGCGGCAACGCTTATAATTTACACGCGCCGGTTGGTAGTGACAGACTCCTATTCGTGATAAGCGATTAAAGATCTATAAATGAATTCTTCCAAACAATATATCTCTTGATTTTTTTTGCAAGATATTTTATATATTAATCTCATTACAAAGACAAACAAGTTTTCAGTTCTTATATTAGTTTGAAATAGAAAAGGTAGACATTCGTAAAAGTAAGTTATAATGAAATTTTGTAGCATAATACAAATCGTTATAGTTAATTTAATATATGTTTTATAAATGTAAAAAAATCCGTATAAAACTGAACTTAACTCAACCGTACAAACTTGATTACACGATTAAGCTAAGTGGCATGGTACCTTACTAACATCTAATAGGCATTCATAGTTCGGCGCTTCTCGGTAATACTCGGTAGTCACCGGACCGCGATACGTCGCATCGTGCACCACATAGTCCGGTCAAATTAGACCAATAAAGAGTAAAATTACCTAAATTCCCACCAAGCTGAAAATCGGTAAGATTTTTTAAAATATCATTAAAAACAAAATTTGAAAGTTCCCCATCTTTCCCCTGTAAGGAAAAAAAATTATTCAAGGTCAAAGGTAAAAAAAAAAGATTTTATAAATGATCTAAATTTGATCGTTTATTCTTTAAAATCACTCGTTCTACAAAATATGTCAACGATTCTGGGATTTTATTATTTAAATCTTCAAACATGCAACCTATATGCGTTCAAGACTAACAGTATCTCAGTTATTATAGCAGGTATAAGACCCTAGGCCTCCCACGGCAGCGGCTCAAGCCTAGGTTCGATCCCTCGGTAGGGAGCTCTTAAGTGCGTTCCTTGCACGATACGGTGACACACAAATATACATCCCTGCTACAACACTACACGATCACCCCCACACACGTGCACGCCTACACGCTTACACATGAAAGTGGAAGGGTTTACTTTTTTTTTTCTTATCGAACTGAAAAACTCTCAATTTTCCAATAATAAATATATGGAGGAGTTGTTGAGGCGTGTATGCTTGGTACACATGTACGTTTCAACAACTCATACATGTATGAATAGTTAGCTGGGTTAGCTAAGATAGGTCGCGATTTTGCATGCAACAGGCAGCAGCCAAGCCGAGGTGTGCCGCGCACCCTTGAGCTGGTTGCCAAAATAAAGTCGGCTGAGTGCCTTAAGCGCTGGCTTAGTAGTCCGGTGAAGCTGTTAAGACCTTGCTGGGTCAATAGCGTAGTCATTTCGAAAAAAAAAATTATAATTTTATAGCATTTTAAGTTTAATTATGATATTTTCAAACAAAACGTTATCGATTGCATTTAATGTTTTTTTTTTTTTTAAGCTAAAGAAGAATAAATTCTTACGTGTATACGGAAGTACACACATTATTTTGATGTATGTATGTTTATTTTTTTTTGTTTCATCGGACAAAAAATGGAAATTTATGTAGGTATATACAGATCCTTTGTTCCTTAATCCACATCACATGTGATTGAGTTTGAATGCTTTACTGAATACAATAAATTAGTGAGTCGCAGACGGGAGGCTACTTTCTTTATTTACTATGCAAATCATAAAAATGACAACGGAGATAAAGTTCCAATAAATATTCCAGAGGAAAAAACAATGTATAATATTTCTGTATTGTTATTTAATTTGTCTTTTCAATTTTAATTTCAGATATCTTAATTGAAATAGAATTCATTGTATACGGCTTAAACTCGTATTGTAATGTTTATATTTGAATTCTTAGAAAGCTTTTACATTTCAATAGTATGGAAGGAAGGACCTATATATACGAATTGCCACAGAATTTACAAAATCTTCAAAACGGGCACCCGAAGTAAAGATTGTTAATTAGTCAACACGCTAGTCTACGCTTAGTAATGAAAGTATTAAACTATAATTATTCCTTCTTATTTCAACCCAATTGTACGTATGACTCGTATATATAATGAGCTTGCAAGCAAACACATTTCATTAGACATTTTTGACCATCGGGCATTCAAATTAAAAAAAAACAGTTAAACACATTTTATATCCATGACCATCTAAACAACAGTTTACATATTATATTTTAATATTCATTATTTATGTTTCACAACCTGTTCTTAATTTTTTTTTTTTTTTTTTCGATGAGGTAATTTTAGTTTTCATAATTGAATTCATTTGAACTTTTTCGTTTATTCTTTTATGTATAGTTTTTTTTAATCCAATGTTTCTATATATTTAAACAATTATTATTTCCTTATTATTATTATGATTAGTGTAAGTTAAGTTTCTATGTGATAAAGCATTTTAGGTCTTCAGTCTAGTTTATTTTTTTATTATTGTTATTGTATTATTATTTTTGATTGTCGACTGTTGCTTTATCCATGTGTAAATAAATAAATAAATATAATAAATAAAAATATATGTTTATTCCATTAAATGTAAGTGTGCTGTTAGTAAATATCGTCATGCTAAGACCAATAGGAGCGGAGCACCGATGAGGAATGCTTCAAAATTGTTTTTTTTAACTATCACCGCGCTGCGTGACAGCGTAAGCCCAAAGTATTCCACGCGGATAAAATCGCGGGAACAGCGAGTATATAGTAAAAATATAGTTTCCTTTGAGGCTCAGTCGCCAATGACATGAAATGAGTAAAAAGAATTTTTAATTATAATATCATTTTCAATCACATAGAAACTAATTAACTTATCGGCATAGAACTATGTATGACCTTTCAGTTCGAAATTTTCCGTAAGTACTTCTAGGTAACTGATTTTTTGGATGTGACTCTTTGTCATTTTTTTATTGACTAATGCAGCGTGCTATTTAATAGTGTGAGAATTTTCGGAATCAGATCCGTAGTTCCAGACATTACTTATTACGAAGAAACAAACGTAACTCTTAGATAGCTCAGTGGTTGCGTGTTGGAACACGACATCTGTGGACGTAACTTTGATCTTCTCACTACACAATGCGTAGGGCTGAGCATAACGTAGACTGTAGCAGTGTTGAACCTAGTGACACAGTAGTATGAGCTCTAACATTGAACTGAAAAGGTCGCAAATTCGATACCCGCTTATGTATAACTTGTGTTATAAACATAATCGTTAATTTCTATATTTGTGTATATCAATATCTTTATATGTATTGGAATGATTCAGTTTAAATTTTTATGCTTTGTAAAATAGTAAAATATAGTTCAGTACAGTAGCATTAAATTTAGAGGCAGCTATATGAAATTGGAAAAATAATCTTAAATTTTCTATGTATTTTAAATGAATAAATTTCGTTTATTTTTATATAACATATGTTTTTGGAAGAGCGAAAAACAAACTGTCGTTTAAAATGAATCTCTCTCTGTATTTATTAGTTAATTCATGTATATATCAACAATTTAGATCATTATGAAGGACCAGATATTTATGTCTATCATTCTATCCTCATAATAATGGAATAAAAATTTGAGCAAAACAATGACTCAAACTCATAATACTTATTCTAACGTTTTATTGAGATGTCGTCGAATTCGCAAGTGAATGACCTATTTTCTCACGTATTTTCAAGTGCCTAAGTTCTTCAACGAAGACATCTCAACACCAATTTGAGACTGTTAAAATACTTTACCCGCGCCTTCTTCCTAACAGATTTGTTTTGCCCATTTGTTTATATTGAAGTATAAAACAAAGCTTGAAACAAAACAAGTAAACGTTTCGGCACTCAAACAGTATTGGTAAGTACGAAAAGAACTTTTTATTCTTACTATTTATACCATAAATGATATATAATCTGTTTTCTTTTTGCTCTTTTTAAAAGTATGATATTAATATGTAATTCCAACCATGGTGGCAAATGAATCTATACACCACGCCTTATATTTTTTTGTTACAAAATCTAAAAGTGTTCCATTTTCGCTTATACATTTTTTAAAGACAAATACTCGCTGATAAGTTTTTTTACGCTTTCCAAACGTATTTTTGATAATTCCAGTTCACATATATAGAGAAATAATTTCGTACTTAACGAAAAACAAGTAAAAAATTTATAAAAATCAGTCTTGTTTGAATTAAATCCGAACATAGACACAAACACAATAGACAAAAAATGATACGTAATATTCGCAATTTAACGTTTTTATGGTAGATGTACATATAACGCGAAGCAACAGGAATATAGAGACTTCCCGCACAAACTTGCCAAACAAACAGGATGCGGCTGATAATACGACTATGTATAGTTTGACCGCAACTACTGTACCCAGTGTTGCCGTTTAAGAAATAAAAAACTCCAGACGTCATTTATAAAGTCGATAGATTTTAAAAAATACATAATTAAAAAATTCGCCAAAAGTCGCTAAATGTTTCATAATATTTCATGGTAAAAAATATTGTGAAAATACTATATTGCGAGTATTTCACTGTGATAAAACGAACAAAAGTTTAGTTGGATTAGTTATAACAAGTTTTAGACACGTTATAACTCTTCTTGCTGTTTTCATTCTGCCTGATCCCGAGATCGAACGTCATTCTGGTAGGGAAATTTCAAAAACGACATCAGCAATTCGTGTTGTTACTAGTAATTACAATGAAATTAGTACCAAAATTCTTAAATATTTTCAATATTCAATTAGTCGCTTGAAGTTGCTAATTTTTTAAGTCGCTAGATTGAAAAAAAAGTCGTTCAACATGTCCAAAATCAGCTAGATCTATGTATGTACAATAGGTACGCGAGCGGCGAAACGGGTGAAGGCGAACGAATTCTCTCTCGATCAAATAGATGCACATGAAATAAAATATCTAAAGGTGAGTTGTGCGTTAAGATACAAAATTCCCAATAATTAAAGATTAATGAATATTTGTTATTTATTTGTACTTATCTAAAAATAATATTGACCGAAAACAGGTATTGGATATAATTATGCTCGTAAATATACAACTTCAAAAACTTGTGTTTTAATATTGTAAGATCTCTTTGACACTACGAATGCCATGTGATATTTTGCTCTTTTCTTCCCACTCCCCACTTCCGAGCGCATGCCTACATAGTACAGCGGTTGCGTCCAGGCTATAACGCCTTCTGCAGAGATAACAGGGTAACAACACTATAGTAGTCCGTTGAAGCTGTTAAGACCTTGCTAGGTCAATAACGTAGTCAGTTCGAGAAAAAACGTCTAACGCGATATTAACACAGCACACCTCGGCATAGGCTGTTGCCTACCTAGTTCATGCAATTCTCGACCTAACTGAACTAACCTATGCTAAGCTACATATTCATACTTATGAGTTATTGAAACATATATGTGTACCAAGTATACATACATCAATAATTCTTAAATGTATTTTGTGTCGGATATCTTTTCTAAACTATTTCAGTTCGATGAGATGATAAAAAAAAACCCTCCACTTTCACGTGTAAGCATGTGTATGCACACGTATGTGGAGGTGATATGTGTAATATTGTAGCAGTGTTGTAAGATTTTGTGTCACTATATTGCGCAAAATCCTTACTCCTAATAATAATAATTATTTGAATTATTCAAAATCCGAAATAGCAACCACAAAATTGGTTATACGCCTACAGTAATAATTTGTTTCCAGTGTATATTTGCATATTTTTACATTTATTATTACTGGATTGAAGAGAACAGCTGATAATTTATTCCATGCGTAGTTCAATTTAGATTTCTAGCAGGTACTAATGAACGCTGAAAAATTACCATCGATTTGATTAACATACCACTCGTCGAAAAGAACCGTCTCGGTTCGGCTGCATTCTTCTCGCACCTGTTGTGGTGCGGGGAAACCGTTCCAGGGTTGCCCCTCTTGTGGTGGTAATTGGTCGCCGCCCTTATCACTAGGGCGTGTCTATATACACAGGTTTATTGACCTCTTTTCAGGTTGTCGGTGGCGCGTCCTCTCGTCCGAGCTCAGATGAGCGAACGAGTGTTCGTGTTTGCATTCTGAATATGCGCTTCTTTCTTGAGTAATTTTCTTCCTCGGGTGGTCTAGCGTGTAACGGCGCAATATTCTGGAGGTGGGTCTGCGCCGAGGTATCAGCTCTCTGAAACATTTTCGTGGCAAGGCTGCTTATAAAATCATCTAGGCTCTCTATTTTCAGATCACGAGCGATCGTCGAGTTTCTCACGTATCGAGGTGCCCCGACAATCGTTCTCAGCGTCTGGCTTTGTTGGGCTCGTAATCTGCGCTGTAAATATTCAGATGCGCAACCGAACCAAGCCGGGGTGTGGTCACGACTCACGTACGTCTTATAGAGGCCTAGTTTGGTGCAATAGGGTAGCTTAGAGGAAAGCACCGGATACAGCACTCTCCTCACCAGCTTCGTTTGTGCGATAATACCGTCGATGTGTTTCCTGAATGTCAACCTCCTGTCAATAGTCACCCCCAGGTATTTGACCTCCGTCCTCCACGGGAGGGCATGCCCCTGGAGTGTCAGGGGAGGGACTAGTATCTTGGCATATCTTGGTTGGAAAGCCTGAGTCTTCTCGACATTTACTTTCAACCGCCATTTATTAAGCCAGCCGGGAAGGGCGTTGAGCGTGGGCTGTAATTTTTCTGCGGCTTTCTTGCGGTTAATTGACGTTGTCCAGTAGGCAATATCGTCTACGAATAGTGCGATATTTGCCTTTGCGATCATAGGGACGTCGTTTGTATATAACGCATATAGCAGGGGTGACAAGCAACTGCCTTGTGGAACTCCCGCCTTTATCTTTATTATCTCGGATTTCTCGTTTTCGACCCTCACGACGATCTCGCCGTTTTCTAAGTATGATTTCAGTAATCTGAGTAGGCAGGGGGGGGGGGGTGTTGGTCTCTGTCGAGAGCTTGTAATGCAAGCCCTCGTGCCACACCCTGTAGTACGCCTTTTCAACGTCTAATACCACCATGGCGGCGTGGTGTTTCTTGTTGTGACCTTCGACAAGGGTATTCAACACCCTTGTTAATTGAAGGGTCGTGGAGTGTTCCTCCCTAAGCCCGAATTGTTCCTCTCTCAGTGGTATGTGGGGTTTCAACATGCCCAGCACGAGTCTCTCATATATTTTCGACAGCGTGCTAAGCAATGTAATTGGTCGATAGCCGTCCGGTTTGCTATGATCTTTCCCTTGTTTCAGTAGCATTATAACCTCGCCCAGCCTCCACTCTCTGGGGAAGTGAGATGTTCTGAAGACGCCATTATATAGCCGTGTCAGCGCCGCGACGATTTTGTACGGCGTACGTATTCACCTATGCTCTCGACGTGTGCGTCCCATGATTTGGCCGCGTGGTCGTCTAATGCGAGCTTAACGCGCGCTACCATCGAGTTGAGTTGTGTTTCCAAGCTCGGGCAGCGGGTATTCTGCCATTGTAATCGAAGTTTTCTCTTTTTGTCGATGAGGTCTTTAATGTAGCGAGGCAGGGATGGTCTCCTGTTTCCTGGCTCAGTGATGCTCGATGACATCTCCATGGCGCTGTGGAGGCACCTTGTGATGTCTGATGTCATAGTTTCGACGTCATCGATGGTTGTCATTTTGCGTGTTGGAGTTCTGGCTTCTAGTTTCCCCCGATAACGCTCCTAACAGATCTCTTTCTTCGGTGCAGGAAGCTCGACTCATACCGGTGTGACCTGGAATTCGAGCAGTACCGGTCTATGATCTGACGGCAGGTCGGAAAGGACTGTCTGCGTGGGCGGATTGCTTAAACCTCGATACATCACGATGTCCAGCACATCTCGTGAGTCTCTTCCATGGTGGTGGTGCGTGGGTGATTCCGGGCCGAAGATCTCATAGTTATAATCTTCTGAGTGCTTGTAGATACGGCGTGCTAGAGTCGATATTCTGGTGGAGTTCCAATGCGTGTGTTTTAAATTGAGATCACCGGCTAGAACTGTCGGTTCCGGTGATTGCAAGAGTATTTCTTGTAAATCGGCTTCTAGTATGCCGATTGTGTACGTGGGTGGCCTGTAGGCGGCAAACAGCCTTGTATTTCGGCCTGCAACGTTTATCAGCACCCCCAGCATAGAGATCGACTGGAATGCTTTGTACGATATGCACTGATGCACGATTTTATTCCTGACGAGTACTGCCAACCCCCTATAGGCGATCCCGTCGGCCGTAGTTTGATCTTTTCTGTAGACTGTAAAGCGAGGTATCTTCATCTCGTCTGACTCTTTGAGATGAGTCTCAGAAATAAGCATCACGTCCACCCGGTGTTCACGGAGGAAGTGTGCGAGTAATTTCAGCTTTCCCGTGAGGGATTGGGCATTCCAGTGTGCTACTCTCAGAGGTGTATTATCCATTAACGGATAGCAAGTCTAGAAGTCCTCTGACAGCAGCAATCTTTCCCCCTGCACCGTCCTGCACGGTGAGTAGGCCTTTGATTGTCCCAATCCTCTGTGTTAGGACATCCAGCTGTTGTGATAGCTGGACTGCCGTTTGGTTTCTTTGGTCTGTGTTAGCTTTCTTCTTTCGGCGTTTTGTAGTGGCGCCGCCCTTTCCGCGTGTGTTGGTAAATTTGCGGGCACTAGAAGTGGTTGGCCGGATGGGGGCCCCCACAGTTCGCGCAGGTAGCCGGTTGGTCTCTGGCGCGGTCGCAATCTGTCGCGAAGTGGGGCCCATCGCATCGTACACAGGCTTGTTTTCGATGACAGTTATGAGAGCTGTCCCTAAACTGCTGGCATTTATGGCACTGGGTGGGGCCAGTCTTCCCGCGCCAGGCGTCTACTCTGATGCCCTACATATTTAGCAGTTGATGTAGGTTATAAATCGCAGGGGTCAAGTCTAGAGTTCGCTTGAGAGCGACATAGAAAATATTTCCCGGGCGGTCGCCGCGCGCTCTGATATTTCTCACTATCTCGGGCTCATATCCTTTTTTCTTAAGGGCTTTGATGATGTCCACAGGGCTTGTCTCGGTGGGAATCCCCCTAATAGCTACCCTGAGGTTCATTTCGGTCGGTAATGAATATGAGAACCAGGATACGTTCTCGGTTTTCTCTAATTCATTTAAATATTGCTGTATAACGCGATATTCCTGCTCATCTTCTGGTAAAAAGCGCACCCCTGTGTCAAAGGGGCGTGCATTAGGTACTCTTTTGAGGACACCTGAAATATTTTCGAAGTGTCGTATCCAGTTCGGTAATCTCTCTACAGCTAGCGGCTGATATTTCGCGCGCTTTTGGGGTTCCGCAGTCTCCAAAACATTAGTAGCGCTCTGGTGGGACGTCTCGGTACTAGAGGCTATACCGGGCGCGGCTCTCGTCTCAGTGTAGGTGCTTGTTGGTTGGCTGGCTTGCTGCGGCTCTCTCGCGGTAACGCCCTGTTGCACGAGTTTTAGTTAAGAGGCCGCCACCGCGTATGAAGTCGGTTGGCTATACCGTAATGAGGACTTCTGCGTGCGGGGTGTCGGTCGGCTTGTTGATGGATTTCGTGTGATAATCTTGGTGGTTGTGCTCGTTGGGGTTGTCCTGCGTGCCGTAGGGGTTGATACAGTCCGCGATGATGATCTCAGTGGTTGCGGCGCAGGTTCCGGGAGAATCTAGGGCCTTTTGGTCTCTCAATGCGGGGGCAGCTTGCTGTCTGGGCTTCTTGGACTCTCAGATACAGCGTCATCCATCTCTTGAGTTTATCGGAGAAGGAGTCGGATAGTAGGTGTAGCGCAACCGTCTCGAGGTCACGTTCGTATTCCTCTAAAAAAGTGGAGTCGACCGTCGCTTTCGTCGTGCTCGAAACTTCGGCGATCGTCTGGCTCCTTTCGGGGGTAGGCATGAGTGTAGCTTCACCTTCTGGAGATGCCGACGGCGGGCGGTGCTCGACGTGGGGAGGTCTGGTAGGTGTTGCGGGGGTCGTCGGGTAAGCAGGTTCTTGGTCCGTGGGCGTAGGCCGGGTCGTCAGTTGTGCGTTCGGTGTCCGTGTTCGTGCTTGGGGTCTTCGGTTGGCCCTGAAAAAGGCCTTTGTGCTGCATGCCACCAGGGTTGCGCTGCATGATGGCACGAAGAAGTCGATGAGAGTACGCTGAAGTGCAATCCTGAGTGCGTCGTGACGTCACCCGGAATTCTCTTACGAGGGAGGTCGTAAAATGGCGCTAGTTGCAGAGGAGATTGCAACTAGCGCAATCGGAGCGCGGACTGAGGATTCGTAAACTCGCGTCGGCGGCTTAGGCCGATCCAAGAACCGGCAAATTTTCCGTCGGGGGTCATCTCAGTCCTCCCTTTGCGCGGGGGATGAGGGAACTGTTCGAGGTATATTGCCTCCTTCAATGTTACTTCTTATTGATTTTTTGATGTGAAAACTTGCTTAGGTGCGTTGATCGGTATTTTTGGTAGGAGATAAATTTATAATTTCGTGTCATGGCATGCTACGTAAACATGACTAGCTGAATTGCGCTTGCGCTCCTTTCGTCAGAATATAAACGCGTATATGCCTGTGTATATGTAATATTGATATTTTGCATCATACACATACAATACAACATAATTTGATTGATTAGTATACTTTATAAAAATGTAAATACTTTTTGCTAAAAACCACGCTAATGTTAATAATATCGTCATTCAAACTATAATCTTATATATTAATATGTGAAGCCAAAAATTTGTACCCCTTTTGATAATTGATAAGTTATTCATCTTTAGTAAATTTATAGACCCACTGAAGTATTTTTTTTTTATTGAATATCAAAACTTTTACGTGACAGGACTGCTTTCTTTTCATGTCACTTTGCTCGATGTTGTCATAAAAGTAAAGCCATATTACCAAAGTCAATGAGAAAATTTTAATGTTCTATAAAAAAATGAGCCAAAAAATACTTTGTAAAATCAAAATAAGAAAAATTGTTTGCCCATGAAAGTAATCCATGATTTAGATCTCCGCGATTACAATGATGTAGTTCAACCTGATGTAACAATCATATTTAGTACAGTTGACGATAAATTTTGAACAAAAGGATTCTATTTACAAAAGTTAATTGTAGAATTAAAAAGATCTTTGTTTTGCATTCACTATTTATTTCTATTGTGTACCCATTACTTTTCCAAACGATGATACTGGGCATATCACTATTCCTTATAATGAATAGACTACATCTAATTCAATATCACCAAGAATGACTCATGGTGTTGTGTAATATCAATTCGAAATTGTGTCATGAGCTGCGATAAATTTCTTTATTTTTATATAGTTATTTTTACTTACAATTTGAGAGCCTTGCCACCTTATGTAACTGCTTGTTTTATGTTTCCAATTTATAATTAATTTAAATTTTCAATTACACATAGATTTTTATGTTTATATAATTTAAAAAATTGGCAAACAACTGAGTAGCTCCGATTAAAACCTTTGAATATAGAAGTACAAATGACAAATGAATCTAATAAAGTTCAAATTTCAAGAAATAAATGAACTATGGTTGAATGTCGACCACTGGGCACCTACTAGTATGTCATTATTTTGAATTTTCGCCCTCTGTCGGCAGTCCTTATAACTGCCCTGACTTTTTCCATTACGACATTTAGCGGATATTCAGAGATTTTGTTATTTCCAGGAATCACTATCATTCGACATTAATAACACGCGTTACGTGTGTTACTTATCATGATTATTTTGTATGTAATTTGAACCTAAAAATGTTCAAAATGTTCTCAACAAGATAAGGAATATATATACCAAGGAAAATGAAGCAAAGAACTATAGGTAAATAATAGCGCAATAAAGTTTTGTAAATCATATTTCAATATAAAACAAAAACTTGAGAGGTGTCAAGGGACACCCTGATGGAACGAAGTTCCTTTCGATTAATTAGTGAAGAAATTGTAATAAAATTTTATTTTTTTTAAGTTATAATAATATTTTTTTTATTATTAACAAATATAATGTTATATAAACTTAATCAGTAGGCTCAATTTTCGTAATAATTGGCTTGTGGTAACTGAAGTAGGAAACATATGTTTGGGATTCTATTTTATTTAAATTATTATTTACAAAAAACCTGTAACACTCAACAAAAATAATCGTCGCCACACCACACTGTTCAATGCGAAATAGAAATGAAAATATCTGGCTTACTTTCTATAATAGAGAGAGAGAGAGAGAGACAGACAGAGAAACATGCGACGCCGCACAGCTTACAATAGCTTACTAGAGCAAAATGTGTCGTTACAACTTTTCGTAAGAATTTTTTCCGTCTAGCCCCCGTTTACAACGCGCGATAAGGAACTTCGTTCCAATATTTGCTACAGAGAAAAATTATAATAATCTTCCAACAAGATGCATTATTAAATTATAATACCGAAGCATCAATATAAAGATTTGATAGCAAAGTTTACCTTCCATTATTGTGAACGCCGAACAAAGTTTACGCTTGGATACATTTAATTTTGAGCAGAATTCTAAATGTAATTTTTATTTCGCAGTAGATGGCGCTGCTCAGCTAAAGAGTTTATAGATTTGAATTCACGAATATTATTATTTGTATACTCACAAATAGTTCTGGAATCACAATGTTAACTGTTAAATCTATTATGTTTGTAAAATCAGACGGGACTACACAAACACGGGCGTCGTTTATTTAGAAAATAAATATTTAATAATTCTGGTGGTAGAACTCATGCAAGGGGGTCAACTGTAGTAATGCCACTGCTATAGCTATTTCAGTCGATAAGCAAGCAATCCTTCTGCTGCTATTTGAACACGAAAGGTTTTCCAATGAAATCCACAAGAGAATAATGACTATTGATAAAATTGAATATGAAAAGGTAAACCTCGTCTCATTATTAATCTAGATAATATACGTAGAAACAAAACAAAAACGTTTACATTAACCAGCTGTTGACAAATATGTGCCATTTCTCGTAGACAAACTACAAGCGTTAAGAATACACAAGCGACATACAAATAAGAAGACATCATGTCGAAATTCGTAGTATATATTCTAAAGCCCACCTGATTAACTAATACACTCGAAAATGTATGCTTAGGAGTTTTTGGCGGGATTTTAGTCTGTCATGTAGTCGTTTTTATATTTTATTCATAATCTTGTGTTATTTGACTCTATATTGTGTAAATTTGGTGGTGCTTTACGTAATATAGTTAGTTAGTTTAATGTGCATAAGTGAAGTGAATGGAAAATAATACCACGGAGCATGAAATTCTGAGATGCCACAAAAACTCCCTGGAAGGTTCTAACAAGGGATCCACCATCTTGTTAGAATATTGATTCACATGATGCTTAATATTGAAATGATCGCACGACGCTTGTTATATTATTGACTACGCGTCAATGGCAGTAATAATCTGAAAATATTGCTGAAACTATAGTTTAAAAAATCTGTTGATCCAGTCTTCCAGTGACTTTAGCGCTTTATACTATATCATTATTTAGTAGTAGTTCTGGTAACCATTATAAATCAATATAAATATATTTATAAATAGTGACACCATGTATTTATTACCTTCGTGTAACTAACGATTTATACAACGCACGCTGACATAGTTATCTCATGGTAGATTTTAAATAACCAAAATAAAATACCTTATAATATTGACTTATTTTGATATCAAAACGTTAATATTATCTCACAGAAACGAATTACTATGAAATATTTCTCAGAAAATGTTAATTTACAAGAAGCCGGTGAGTAATGAATATTCAATTATTCATATGCAAGGAAAAACAAAGAGCTCGTCAAGATTCAATTAAAAAATTCTAATTAAGATATTTTGTAACATAATTATGATTTTACATTTAAAGTTAATATATATCAGTGAATATATATAAATAGTAACTTTCTTTTAATCCGGTGAAGCTATAAAGACCAAAAAAATAAGGCCAATAGCGTAGTCAGTTCGAGAAAAAAAAAGTAACTTTCTTTTGCTCGCGTTAATGAAAATGTAATCTATCCTTTATTACATTTTTCTAGGTGAAAGTATCGTTAGTTTGAGATACTGCGAAACACTTTCTTTTTCACATCTGCCAATTTTTATATGGGGTTAAGGCGGAAAAAACGGCCCATTTTTTTTTTCAGTGACTCAACATGAGTCTCGGAGGAGTGTTGTGAAAATGTAAAAAGGTTACTACATAGTGTATTAATGTACTTTCACAATTGAAATCGGTTTAGTTAAACAAATATATATATATATATATATATACTGGGCGATAAAAAGTATTTAAAGAAAACTCATTTGAGCCACTCTGTACTGGGGGTTGGATACAGTGAATCATTAATCAACACGAATAATACATACACTTTTGTAGTTTAATCGGTCTTTATTTATTATTTAACAATATAAGAAATGCTTAGTTAAATATAGTGACTTTCTTAGTTTTAAAACTGATATGCTGGTGCATAAATTTAACTTAACTATTTCAGTGTCAAGAATGTATCTGTAATATAAATATCATGCTGTATATTTCCAGATTTACATGCTTATTCTCACGTTGTGATAACACCTAGCGATAATTCAAATTCAAAAATACTTTATTCAAATTAAGCTCTCAGAAGGCACTTATGAACGTCAAGGCTACCGTCGGTTCGGAAAACAACCCAGTCATCCAGAAGAAGCGTCAAGAAACTCGATCTGAATTATATTTTCGTGATATATATTTGTACAAAACATGGTTACATTCGTTTTTAGTGAATGCACAGAAAGGTGCGTCATTTCCAGACGTCACCATCATACACATATTGTTTCACCCTTTTTACCTTTAGAGATTATACAATTGTCAGTGTCACTAATTATTATGGATATAGGGTTTCCAAAATAGCTCGCCTTGAATTTGTCTAATCGTTCGAATAATGAAGTTAGCCTTCCAGAGTTTCCTCCTTAATTAAAAAGTATTCAAACACATCGTGGTGCGTTTTAGTGTAGTTCTATTCTGGATATCGAAGCGAATAAGAAGAGAAACATAAGAAAGGAATCTTCAAAGGGATTGCGACTATAACACTATATAGTGAAAATGTGAATGTAGTGTAATTTGAGTAAGTGAGTCTATTTAATACTTCTTTATACGAGTATAAATAACTTTTGGTGCTTGTTATATATTAACGCCACCGCATTGTCCTCGTTTCGCAAGTCTAACCTAACCTAACCGATTTATTTTTCTCAATTTTCTCATCTCGGTTCGGTTTAACTTCGAAGCAAAGGCACTGCGGTGGCGTTAATACGTAAATACCTAATTATTTAATAGAATTGACAGTTGATCCTACACACGCGCTTCACAAAATGTTGTTATTAGAGATCAAAAATTATATTATCCTATCAAGAATATATAAAAAAAAACCTATTTCGTAAGCATATTTAATAATATTATAAAGCTAGTAACAAACTAATTTCGTTCTAAGTAACTGAAAGTCTATACAAGCATTATACGTCCAAGTTGGAGATATGCTGAACTGAATTGCGGTGATACTGTTTCCAGTAAACGAGAGTTCGAACTATAATTGGCTTTACACTAGTGAGAACTTTAGGATTTTAATTATTCACTGGAGTTTCCTTTACAATATATAATTAAATAAGCTGTTTTTATGCATTTTATTATCGTAATACTGTAAATGCGAATGTGAGTTTGTTTGTTTTGCTTTCACGTCTTAAATAATGAAACGAATAT
This sequence comes from Antheraea mylitta, assembly GCA_014332785.1. Classification (NCBI taxonomy): domain Eukaryota; kingdom Metazoa; phylum Arthropoda; class Insecta; order Lepidoptera; family Saturniidae; genus Antheraea; species Antheraea mylitta. The sequence goes on from JACEII010000020.1 coordinate 4,535,503, forward strand.
CATAAAATTTTGCATACACATTGTCAGGTATATAAAAAAAACATACGGTACCTAATATCTTTTCATCTAGAAAAAACACTATTTTTTCGAAGGATACATCTATATAAACGTGAGCGAAGACGTGGGCAAAAACTAGGTTGTTATAATTACTATCTGTTTCATAAATAGTTCAGTTATGATATGAAATAAATTCTCTGAGTTCAAATTTCTATATATATACCAACTTTGATCACGGTCATTTGAACGGGACGGAAGTTAACGTACTGTGGCACTACCTAGAGGCGAGATATAAAAAATGGATGCTACAAAAAAGTTTATTCATCTTAACCGCGTCAAATTTCAGAATAATCGCTTAAAAGTTAATGGAATGTATCAATCTCATATACAAATACATACCTATAACCATTTTTACATTGTATAGATTTAATTAAACATTCAAAAAACTGACATAAATTATCCGGTTGAAATTAGGATTGTCTTGATAATTTTATAGTTTCTGATTCGAGAGTCCATTCATATTTATATGAATTTTCTTGATATATGAAAAGGTAAATATTATCCAGAGATTTGTGTACAAGTTCAGAAAATCGGCCATTCTTTTGCCAAAAGACATAATGCCGTACTATAACTATTTGTATGTATTCTCGGATATTCTCGTTTAACTTTTCATGAAATAAGTGTATGTAAATATATGTTTTATTGTCACTATGTTCAATTAAAGACTAATCAAGGAAAATGATAAACCCAATTAAAATGAAAATAAAATTAGCACATTCTTTTTTTACTTTATTTTTGCAACCAATATTTCAGATTATTACTACCATTGTCGTGTAGTCAATAATATTACAAGCATCGTGTGAATCAATATTCTAACAAAATGGTGGCTCCCTTGTTAGAACCATCCAGGGAGTTTTTATGGCATTTAAAAATTTCATGTTCCGTGAAACTAACTACATTACGTAAAACACCACCAAATTTACAAAATATAAAGTCAAATAACACAAGAATATGAATAAAATATAAAATCCACTACATGACAGACTAAAATCCCGATTTACCCGATTAAGCCTCCCACGGCAACGGCTCAAGCCTAGGTTCGATCCCTCGGTAGGGAGCCCTTGAGTGCGTTGCTTGCGCGATACGGTGACACATAAATATACATCACCGCTACAACACTACACGATCACCCCCACACACATGCACGCCTACACGCTTACACATGAAAGTGGAAGGTTTACTTTTTTTTCCCTTATCGAACTGAAAAACTCTCAATTTTCCGATAATAAATATATGGAGGAGTTGTTGAGGCGTGTATGCTTGGTACACATATACGTTTCAACAACTCATACATATATGGATAGTTAACTAAGATAGGTCGTGATTTTGCATGCAACAGGCAACAGCCAAGCCGAAGTGTGCCGTGCACCCTTAAGCTGATTGCCAAAATATAATCGGCTGAGTGCCTTAAGCGCTCGCCTTAGTAGTCCGGTGGAGCTGTTAAGACCTTGCTGGGTCAATAGCGTAGTCATTTCGAAAAAAAAAAAAAATACTAAATGAGTTTGTGAGTTGGTGACGTTGTAGAGGTTAATCTCAGGAACTACTGATCCTATTTGAAAATTATTTTATTGTTAGATAGTTCATTTATCATTATACTGAGACAAAAGGAGCACCAATAAAGAATGTTTTAAAATCGTTTTCTTTTTTCCTTTTGAGAGCTTGCGTTGCGTGTTAGCGTTAGCTCGAAGTAACTATATAGTTAGTAACGTGGACGAAGTCACGGGGAGAAACTAGTTTGACGTATCGAACTTAACAAAGAATGTAAGTCGCTCATGTCCTAACACACGATAATTTCGAATACACTTAATTAGTTAATTGTAAGCGTCGCGTCGTAAAAATATCAACTGTGAACTTAACACAATAGACAAAGCTATAATTCTTAATTACGGCGCAGTAACCCAGCTCGCATAGCCCATCGAGGAGACAAATTGCGTCATTATTGTTTTTCATTTGTGCCAGATAGGGGCTCGTTTATAATGGCCGTGTATGGAATATAATAGAAGCACCTATACTACCTAAGCCCGCGACTTTTTTTTTTAGTAAAAATAGTTTTGTTATTCCACGAATTATGTTTTCTTTCAATTATACTGTAGTCCTAATAACATCTTTTTAGTTGTGTGTGTGTGTTAAATTTTATTACCAGTGTTTAACATATATTAATTCAACTAATATTATAAATGAGAATGGAAGATTGTCTGTTGCTCTTTCACATCTTAACTGTTCAACCAATCATTATGTTTTTTTTTTACACCGTGACTGTTTAAAGAGTGACAGCCTTCACTCGTATGATAGTTCATGGTCATATTTAGCATATAAAAAAATAATAAACAACAAAATGAACCTAAGATATAGTTTTTTCTAAGACTCTTAAAAGTATAGGTACAAATTTATATAAACCTAGGTTGAATGACCGGTGACAAATTACTAACGAACCGGATTTTATGACCTTCGACAATAAAACGGACAATACACCCTTTTGCTTAGTCAAACTTCGAAACATTGTCCTTTGTTAGTTGGTTGGCTTCACTTTCACTTTACTTTTACTACTCCCAACGGTCATTGACACTGTGCTTTAACATAGATGGGTAGAGGAAGGACTATATTTTTTGTATTTTCTAGATAATTGGGTAAAATATTAGGCACCTATTTTTTAAATTGATTTAGAACGAGTGTCAAGTACAAAGTATTCAGTATAAATATTGCTATCGAGTAACCAGTCACCCAGTATATACGTTGTTAGGAGATTATAGGTCATATTTGATTTACAAAAAAGTACCGTATGCGAATTTAAATTAAAGTGAGTGAAGCATCGAGCAAAAGCCAGTGAATAGTTATATTTTGATAAACCGATAACCAGTAATTTACGCGAGTTCTCAAATAAAGTTTTAGGTAAGCATATTGAAGTTGTTGCAAAACTAGAAGACATGTATGGTTACATGACTTTATTGGTACACCAATGTGCACCAGAAGTGCACATACTTAGGCTAACAGATCAATGTGGGATTAGATGTCACAAGTGAGGACAAGGAAAATGCATTCCCCAGATCTTTTTTCATAACATTATACTATACTTATTTCTATTTATAACGATGACTCTGTGACTCTCTCGGCAGCGACTCAAGCCTAGGTCCGTTCCCTCGGTGTGGAGCCCTTGAGTACACTGCTCACGCGATACAGTGACACAAAACTTTACATCACTGTTACAACATCACACACATCACCTATACATACGTGCACGCCTACACGCTTACATGCTGTTTTTTGTTTTCATTTTCAGAGAAATAAACGATAAAGAATTCTACCCTTATTTTTCCTTATCCTATCATATCCTATATAGTTTTGAGGAATTTTTTCAACACAAAATACATATAGGAGTTGTTGAGGCATGCATGTTTGTTTCAAAAACTCATATATGTATATCTAGATAGCTTAGCTTAGGTTATCTCAGATAGGTCGCGTTTTTTGCACAAAACAGGCGACAGCCCAAGCCGAGGTGTGCCGTGCACCCTTGAGTTAGTCGCCCAAACATCCCAAATCGGCTGAGTGCTTTTTTTTCGAAATGACTACGCTGTTGACCCAGCAAGGTCTTAACAGCTTCACCGGACTACTAAGGCGAGCGCTTAAGGCACTCAGCCGATTTTATTTTGGCAACCAGCTCAAGGTTGCACGGCACACCTCGGCTTGGCTGTTGCCTGTTGCATGCAAAATCGCGACCTATCTTAGCTAACCTAGCTAACTATTCATATATGTATGAGTTTTTGAAACGTATATGTGTACCAAGCATACACGCCTCAACAACTCCTCCGTATATTTATTATCGGAAAATTGAGAGTTTTTCAGTTCGATAAGGGGAAAAAAAAGTAAACCCTTCCACTTTTATGTGTAAGCGTGTAAGCGTGCACGTGTGTGGGGGTGATCGTGTAGTGTTATAGCGGTGATGTATATTATTGTGTCACCGTATCGTGCAAGCAACACACTCAAGGGCTCCCTACCGAGGGATCGAACATAGGCTTGAGCCGCTGCCGTGGGAGGCCTAATCGGGGTCGGCTGAGTGCCTCTAGCGCTCGTTTCAATAGTTCGGTGAAGCTGTGAAGACCATTCCAGGTCAAAAGCGATTTCATTTCGAAAAAAAAAAATGACTGTGATTATCTTGCTAGTTAACATGTTTAAATACCATTTCAACCGATGTATATTTGAGTCCTTGCTAATGAAAGCTTCGGTAAGAGAAAGTATAATTAAACGATTTCATTCTGGTAAGGCGTTTCTTAAATCTCCTTAGTTTAGTGTATTTACCATTTTAAGTGA
>JACEII010000020.1:4539874-4555968 GCA_014332785.1 Antheraea mylitta
GCGCGCATTATATATAAACTATTAGATTTAGATAACATTTTATTAGCTTTACTTCTTAGATGTTTAAAATAAAAATATTTTCCCTTATATAAGAAAATTATCACGGTATCTTTATTAAATCTAGTGTTATTAAAGTTTCAACAAACTAAAAATTTTAAATCCACTAAAAAATTAAGGACTTGCGTATACAAGGTATATCTTTACTTTTTCTCTTACTGCCAGCAAAAGAAACTTGCTTATTCTTGAGAAACGACTATTAAGCATAGTGATTTTCTTTGTTCGTATCGGTCGCAAAGCCGTTAACTCACAAAATGAATATTCTAATATGATATTTTGAACAAAATTTACAGACAAAAATATCATCCAGTGACGTCATGAAGATTAGGGTTGTCTACAAATAAACACCAGATAGCAATAAAAAGTAAATTACAGAACACTCTGAATAATTTTACACCACCCTTATAAATAATAATGTGATACATTCTGCATGAGTCCCTAGAATACTCAACTAACATTTTACAGAAACAATGTGCTCCTAACTTTCCGGGAGAGTTAATATAATATTATCTAGACAATGTTCCAGCGACCGTTACAATAGATTAGGGAACGCTTTTGTCAGAGCGAAACAGATTTAAATGTAAACTGAAACTTCATTTTAATGTTACTCGAAAATTAAATGGTTTTATTAATACTAAAAGAGGAACGAAATTAGGTATAATAAAAACTGTATTAGTATAAGATCTGAACAAATGAGTTAAGATTATCTATTACCAGTGACTTTGTCTATGGTTATCTTAATAATATATTTTACGCATAGAGAGAAACACATTACAAAATTAGAACAAAAATAAACTTTGCTTACAATTTTTTTTTTACAAACAATATTATCCGTCTATTTTCCTTCATTAAGCCTACGGCCTAAGTTAATATGCGTTCGGCGGGCCGTTTTGCTGGACGTTAAGCGGTGGAAAGCGCGTTCACTGAGTGACCATTTTATATAAACAATAGGAGGACAACTATATTTCTGGTTTACTTTGTATCATCGATATAATTTCTTCAACTGATATGAGGCACACGCTCGCGTCGCGGCCTAAAACACAAAAGAGTTTGAACTTGCACGTGACGCCCCGCTCAACGCAAATAAGCACACTGGTGGCGGAAACGCCGCTCGCCGCCACTCAGGATACCTACGTATTAATGCATCTGTTAGACATGAAAGTCGTACGCTCTATCCCCCTCGACGCTCGATTTAAGCGTCTACTCTGGCCGTACACTTTTGTATGCGTACAACACCATTTGCGTGTTTGTGCTTAGAACAGTTGTAGTTTCTTACAACTTTAATACCTCGAAGGTATATTTTAAATAGAAAATATCGTGATATTTTTTTCACTTTAATGCCAAGTATCTAAGAAGTATCTTAAAAAAATTGACTGAAATATATCTTGTAGACTTAAGTAACGGTAAAGTTCTGTCATTTTATTTGTATAGGTATCTTGTTCGATATAAAATGAATTACATTAAAATAAAGAATGAATGATTTCACTGTACCATCCTAATTTCGATACATCAGATTATTTGTTTATGCATTTATTATTGCATTACAAGAGTATTTAGTTAGGTCACGGGTCAGTTATATTTCGTATTTATAGTTTATTTGTGGTATTTACACAATTAGCGGATACGCCACCCTCCCGGGGTAGAGGGTGGGTTATGTCCGATCCGCACGGACTAAAACCCCACAGTGTACCGTCCGCCGCATGGTAGGGGCAGCCAGGGATCGAGCATGCTCTCTAACCTAAAAAAACTGCCCCTGCGGCAGCCTGACAAGTGAACGCCAGGATTCGCCCTACTGTAGAGAGACTACTGGTTACACGACCAGTAGCCTCCCCTTGTGAGCCTCACCCGTGCAACTTCAGGTTTGGCGACGGTTTTGGGAGAGACGGGCATTACGCCTCGCCCCTCTCGCTGCTCTTCTTTGGCGAAGAGGGCCACTTCGCAGATCTACCTCCCGGGCTCTCTCCGCCGCCTCCTTCTATGTGATGACGACCTCGGAGAAGGAGGCCACAGCAGCCCAAATGTCTTCGCTGCCGAGCATGGCCGAAACCACGCCCGGCAGCGAGAAATCGTCCCCCACCGCCGCAACCAGGGTGCGGCGCTGATCGCCCCACGCGGCGCACTCAGAGAGTATGGTGCGCGGTGTCCGTCTCAGCACCGCACTCGTAGCATGCGGCGGTGGGTTCCCTGCGCGCTATCCGGTGCAGGTACCAGCCGAAGCATCCGTGCCCGGTCAGCACCTGCACTATAAGAGCATCACGGAGGCGAGCAGCGGACGCGTCGATATCCTCGCTGTCCAGGGGTGGCGAGGCCCAGGCCTGGACGATGGCCCCCTCCTCCGCCTTCTCCCCGGCGAGGCGGCCCATCGCCCAGCGGGGGAACGTTGCAGCCCTCCGTAACTGATGTTAACTGACAAAATGGTTGAGGAAATTAGAAACGCCTAAGCCCAATAACAGGACTGATTCTCCAATGCGTCTGTCAAACATTGATATGCACTTGGCAAAGAATTTTTAATTTAAGGGTGATTAGACTTGATAGAATATGGTTGGAAGTTTTACAAAAAGTAGGTCGACTATGTATTTCGTAATAAAACCTTCTAAAATTATTCAATATGATTTTTTATATAAAATTAAAGTATTTTAAAACAAGACTAATTATGTTTACGACAAGATATTCTGCTGTCACAACTTACTATTTTTATTATTTTTTTATATATATTTTCATTGTTTTATAGTTTCTTTGTTCTTTACTCTTTAATTTGGGTAATATTATGATTACATTTTGCAATTGTATAAGATTGCGACTACTACAACAGGCGAAACAATCCCTACATTAAAATCGCGTTACTAATTGAAAGTGCTGGTGCAACTTGACACTTCGCACGGACTAATGACCTTTCTGGGTTCATAAAGAATCTGATATGTGTGTCGCTACATTTCAAAATAAGCCAATAATCAAAATTTAGCCTTTCATAATGTTTTACGTTATTTTTCAAGATCCCTAAATATTGTAAATGTAAAATATGAAAATCATAAAAAAAAAAAACGAATAACCTTATGGACGGCAAAATTTGAATTTTTTTATAAAATTGGAAATCATAAAATAATGAACCATATTATTTGAACGATTAAAATTGGATGTGGCTCATTTTAAATGTAACGACTATAAGTCGTTAATCGTATTATCTCTTTTTCTTGTATGAAACGTTTATTATATCTTGGTGATTAATATCAAGAGTGAGAAGAATTAGTGTGTGGTAAGTTATCTTGTAGTTCAAAAACAAAAAATTAACCATTTCCTCTTGTTGTTGTCACTATGAAAACCATATAGTTTACTTGAAAAAACGTCGGCAAATTCAGTATTTTCGTATCAGGCTAAAAATATATCTCATTATCTGGCACACAGATAATATTTATCTATAAAGGTCAATCACTAGTCTTAAATCATGAGAATCAACTGTCAAATATAAAAGCAGAAAGGAATGGCAGCCAATTAATAAATACAGTTAACACCATACATAGCAACAAAGTTCCTTTACCTATCTAAATAGATTGTCCCTAATTTGCGGGAACGTCTCGCTACTACGAATGTCCAGGGTGGTCATTACGAAAGATTGTATAACCCTTAATTGGGACAAAAGGGATTTTGATGGTCCGAAAATGAACCGGATTTTACTCCGTGATACAATGTTCCGCTAAATTACACACACAATCTGTTTTAATATATATAAGACTCAGACAATTTACACGAGTTTATTCAATGTTTTTGATGTATCGAATAAGGACGATGCATAAGATAAAGAAAAATAAACTACAAAAGGAGTAGCTTCTGTTATTAACACTAATTACACTGCGCCTTTAGATAACTATTCGAATTTACTCTTAATGAGAGATAATAAAAAGGAAAGACTTTTAAAATTCTAGATCGTATTGTAGTTAGAGATTCACAAAGAAAATTCTAAAAAAAAAGGTAAACAAACTTCAAAAAACTTAGACTCTAAAAATGCAGCCTTGAGCCATAGATAACCTGCCTAGTGTTAGGTTGTCATAAAGTTACTCTAAAAATGCAGTCTTTGGCTATAGATAACCTGTTTAGTGTTAGGTTGTCATAAAGTTACCAATATCTCAATCAGTTTTTATTTATTCATATGGCTAAATAGAGTATCCATATTTTGTCTTCGTCGATTGATTGATAACACTATTTGTCGCTGCGAGGTTCGATTTACGAGTATGTGGAACAGTGCAGCGGCCAACGAATCGAATACATCCGTGGTAGCCTTGGAGTCCGTGACATCGCAGATAAGCTGCAGGAGTACTGTCTCCACTGGTATGGCCACATAAATAGCAGACCTTCAGACTGTGTTGGAAATAGATGTCTCAACATCACTGTAGAAGGCTCAAGGTCCTGCGGCAGGCCCAAAAAACGATGACTGAACGTAGTGAAAGCGGATATGAAGGAAAATAACCTCACCCAAAAGGATGCCGAAAACCAGGCAGAGAAGAGAAAGTTAAGTAGGAAAGCGGACCCTGGCACCAGGCCGGGAAAACGCTAGGAATAAGAAGAAGAATATTGGAGTGGTCAAACATTTGTTACTCTTTGGTAGCACCTGGGGAGCACGTGCACGGGAATGAGAGGCACCCTTACTGCGGACGAGTGTAATATCAGCTTCCAAAAAATAAAACATTCTCGATCACTATACTTTTTATACTACATTTTAAGGAGTTTCTTGTCTCGTAAGATAGTCAAGGTCTAATACTTATGAAATTATAATGGAACCCATTGAAAAATACCCCCTTTTGTAATAAAAAAGAATTTTCTATATCGGAAAAAATTCTGAAGTAACGAGTATATACCCGATTTCAGAAGCTACTCTTTTAAGAAGTCGGTTAATAAAATAAATTACTCTAATAAGCGATTGTGTAGAAATATAAATTACAACAGTTTTTAACCGACTTCGAAAAAGGAGGAGGTTATATGTTCGGTTGTATGTATTTTTTTTTTTAATATATCTTGACTACACGTCGTGGCAAATTCAAGACGCCTTTACAACCATTTATAAATTAAAGAAATACGTACCAAACTGATAATAGAATAGGTACAATTTTCTATATTTATATTATGTGTAAAGATATCATTTGAAAGCTGTTTTGTTCCCATGACATAATTGTGAACGAAGCGTTTCATCTTAGTTTACAAATATTAGAGTAACGACTGAACAGAATTGGAATGTCTGTTGTAATGTTAAAATAACAGCTTTTTACAAAATGTATTTGTGATTCCTGTGCGTGTAGTACGTGCTTTTATTCTATATTAATTTTATTATTTCACTTTTAAATGTATTGCGTGAATACCGGAATATGTCTGCCGTATTACGTACACCAGTACAGGATCAGGTAATGAGGCACAGATATGAAGATCTAACACTCAAATATTAATTAACTCTATATAGCATGATATTGTAATTAAAATGAGTAATAATATTATTGCTATTGAGCAGTGTTTTTCAACCTTTTTCACAACACGGCCCCTTTAGTTGAAGAAATATTTCGCGACCCCCCTACCCGTTGCTTTTTATTTATTTATTTTATTTTGTGACAAATATTCAATTCAATATAGTTATTTATTTTCATAATTAGAGTTCGGAAAAATACATAAGAGTTCTCATAAATTTTTATTTTCTTGTTAATTTAATACACATGTTTAAGATGGAATAGATCTCATACTTTTATTTTATCGTTTTTTTTTTTATTTGAAACAAATGATCATGTTCTTTAGTTAACAATTTTCTTAATAAATATTTTATAACTTTATTTTTTTAGTGCAGTAGCTTTCCCAACCTATTGCAACTCCGCTATAGAAGCTTCGCGACCCCCCTAAAGGGAACCGACCCACACGTTTAAAAACACTACAATAGAGTGATTATTTTCACAACAAAATAATATCGACCTTATCTGTATAAAAGTCACGTTTCCGTTCAAATTGTCACAGTATTAAAATAAGACTGTTAATAACCGTATTATCACTATCGAAAAGGGGCTGATAACCGCCCCTCGCCTCACGTTCGCTCATATAATTTTACGATAAAACTACGCGTATTATTCCGAAGCGAATAAAGGTATCTATGTATAATATGACACTAAATCGCTCGGATATATTGAGTCTTATTTTACCAATAATATGTGATATGTAAGGGGCCGGCGGGAATCCGCTTTCGGTTCTTTAGGGGATTTGAGCCTCTGAAGTTACTTTTATTTGTAGGAAATTGAAATCCAGTATGGAGTATTATAAAATTCTAATAATAAAAACGAAGCGAATTAATTACATCATTTTTTTTATATCACACGAGGCAAATGAACAGACTAAGTGATCACCGCTGTCCATAGACACTATCAACACCAGGGGAGTCACAATTGCGTTGCCAGCCTATTTTTGGGAGGGGAGAGGAGTGGGAAGGAGAAGTACTCTCCAGCGCTCTCAATGACCGAATGAAATGCAACAATGCAAGCACTGTGACTTCACGTCGGTGTTTCTGTGGGTCCGGTGGTAGTACCAAGATCGAGCCGATCCATTCATGCTGAAACCAGTAGTAGCTTCAGCATGGCTCTACTACCTTCATAGCTTGTATAATTAATACAACAGACATACGTGGCAGAGGACTTTGTTTTATACTTATTAAGTAATGATATTTATCTTTTTGTATTCCTTTTCTATTTAGCACATTTCATATGCCAAATTACGAACTGCTTGGCGCGTAATTTTTGAGTGTTTTTTTTTTGCAAATATTCACTACAACATATTTATATTTGATGTTTGTTTCAGCGCAAGACTTTAGATCTGGCGTTGGTGTCGATATACCGTGGTGGAATCGAACTGGCCTCAGTCAGTCAATATGCCGGATCGCCTTACAATACGACAGATAGGTAAATATTATACACAACGATAATATAATGAGATATCACGTGATATAGCGTTCAGATACGTCATCTCCATACATTTTTCCGCTTTCTATTTGCGTTAGTGATTGTCGATAAGCAACTTGGTTAGGCCCCCAGAGGTATTCTTAAAGTGAACCTACTTATGGCATGGTAATAAAAATTATCGTTACGCGTTACGCGTAGGGTAGGTATAGTTTGTATTATCTGGGACTACTAGTATACATAAATGGGTAAGTGTATGGTTCATTATTTATACTACGAGACTTCACATAGCATATAGTTTATGAATATCGTCATATATATAATTTAATACATGTAAGCCAAAGAAGTTTCACTTCCTCCGAGTGTACAAACTGATAGATGCACTGCTGGTATGTCTTTGTTAGATGTCATCCAGTATACGAAATACGACAGATTTTTTATTTATATTTTAGCATTCTTGAAATGTTTTATCAAATAGTGTTAATAATCGTTGGAATTACCAGTAGGTATAAATTTTAATTTTGCTGAATCACGTCAGTTACTAATACTGCAAGAAAATCATTTGCATGAAAATTTATACAGTTAAAATACATATTAGCCTATATAAGTTTTCTAGTGTTAATTTCTATTCAAAGCCACTCTTGAACGACCGATTAATAGATGTATGACGTTATATACTTGACATATTACATTGTATTTAATTTAATGTATGATTTTTAACACATATTTTTCTTATTGCATTAATTCTTCTTCTTATGAACATTTCACATTCGTAAAATTTGTTTAAAATGAGCACTCTCTTCTCTCTCTTCTTCATCACTCATCTCTTTATCTCGTATAGACTATTTTAATATCGATTATTATATTAAATTGTTCGTTAAATTTTTTATATCACCAAATGTTTACTGTTTATTATAGTTATCTCTGTAATGATTTGTAAGTTTCATTTGGATTAATTATTGTAGTAGAGATTAATTTAATTTATAACGGTTGAAAGTATTATTTTTTAAATCAATGAAAACAAAAAAATATGAGCAGTCAATAGTACGAACACTATGTTATTAGTGAATCCACTAAGTTAATAGTACGTTAGCTCGGTCAATAGGATGGTTCTTCAAATAGTCATCAACATGTACGATAATTGTGTTTCTTTATAAGAGTACATTGTTAAATGCATAATTTTAATTTTAATAATACATCGAAATTGAATTTCATTAGTAAGCAATTGCTCAGTGGCTAGCGTTATCAGAGTATCTGTTAAATGATTAGCATTTTTTATGTACAAGTTTTTTTATCAATATCGCACATAACATTTTCCTGCGGATATCTATTCAAAATTATGAATTATAGAGCTTTTCCTAGTTTATTTTGTGCTAGAAGGTGATGTTGATTATTCTAGAATCAGATAGATCATAGTGAATATTTCGTATATCGTTTAATAATAAAATGTATTAAATATGAGGTATAATTTAAGAAAAATAAATAAATTAAGTTAATTAACAAATAAGTAATCGTAGAATTGTATTGTAACGGATATTCTCGTATCGTACAAATGTTATAAGTAAACGGTTTAACAGTAATGAAAGTTTTCTTCTCTTTATGTAATCTATGTATGCTTTGGGCTGAATATTTCAGCTATAAAGATTTATTAATATTACTGATAAATATCAGTCCCATATAAAATACAGTCGACTGGTTTAGCTATGAACACCGGACGGTGTATACACAGACCTTCACGCTCTACTTACGTCAAAGATTTTCGAATCTCTCTTGGCTTGTCAAGGAATCTAATACTTGAAAGGATATAAAAAAAATCCTATTGATATTTTGTTGGTGGTAGAGCCCCGCTGAAGCTATTTTTGGTATCAGCATGAATGGGTCGGCTCCTCTGGGGTAGTACCACCCCTCTCACAGATAACCGACGTGAAATAACAGTGCTTGCATTGTTGTGTTTCGTTCGGTCAGTGAGAGAATCGGAGGCCCACTTCCCTTCCTCTTTCCTTCTTTCTCTTTCCTTCCCCTCCCGCTTCTCCCATATACAGGCTGGCAACGCACTTGCGACGTCCCTGATGTCGCTAGTGTCTATGGACGGTGGTGATCACTTAACATCACGTGACCCACAAGTTCGTTTGCCTCCTTTGATATAGGAAAAAAAAAGGTAGAATCTTCGTGAGGATGAGTGGGTATTTCTTTTTCTCTCACGTAAAAACTACTGAAAGGATTTTAATTAACCTTTGCAGTTATGCAACATCTACACAATAAAAACACTTTGACCTGAAACCAGATTCAGCAACACTACTGAATACAGCAATATACCACACTCGATGTGGACAGGCCGATGTTCCACACGAGAATGAACCTCGTTCTCGTTTCGCCACGCCCTTCACTGGTCAGCTACTTCGATATGTCAGATCTAATAGGGTCTTAATAATCACGATCTATCGATACTCCGTGGGGTTTTAGTCCGTGCGAGTCGGACATAACCCATCTTCCCCCGGAGGGTGACGTATCCATAAAGGATTTCCCCACGTTAGTAAAAAAAAGGTTCTGTGCACCAAGAACAGACAAATACAACGTTAGAAAATAGAGAAATACAAGACTAGTATAGTTACCACGAACTATTTCCTCGTACCGTAGCGTAGACGTGACTAGGTCAACTGTCTGAGCAAGAATGCTATCAATAACTCAACTGACTCGCCTATTATAGCATTCAGTCAAGTTATGGCCGGCCGATAACTTTCGACCAAAGGCGTGTTAGGTCAATAGTACGGATAGTTCTAATACAGTCTTTGCTAACAATATTGTAGGTACTTATTGAGGATTATCAGATGATTAAAAAATACAACTCATGTATGATTTACAACAAAAACAAATAGTTATAATTAAATTTCCAAGAATTCAGTATTGAGGTACGTACAGGTACAAACAACCAGTTACACAGGTCGAAATTCGATACTTGCACACACACACAACGCACACACATGCATATAAAGAGAGATTGAGAGAAAAAAAGTGGCATTCAAGTATAACAACACATTTTTCTTACGTGACGATTTGTGCCAGTAAACTCCTATTGTACTTTATATTAAAGTGCTAAGAAACTTCGTTCCAAAAAATAAAAAAAATAAACCGAACGTTAGAAAAACAGTGCGTGTGTAGTTCACACGCTGTAGAAGTGAAACTTTTAAAAAGAAAGCGAGAAGAGCGTATGTTACGCTGTTCTCCAATACCCGAAGGCAAGGGAAACACTGCTCCACCTCAACTGCACACTGTGTTTAACCCCCACCAATTTTGGTCACACAAAAACGTTGTGGATCAGAACTTGAAAACTCCGCAACAAGTATAACAACCTAAGAATGCAAAGTTTTACTTTCGTAACTGTTACAAAACAATTGAAAAGCGAAGTAAAAAGTCCAAGATTAGAAAAGCTGTTCCGGCACCGATCTGGTACCTCGTAGAATCTTGAGGTGCCATAAAACGGTTAACAAAACAGAGTGAAAGCCGCCGTGCTACGGGGATGAAAGTACACAAGTTTGCCACTGGAAGAGTATTCCTAACATTATTAACTTTCTCAATATAAATACAAGTCAAAAGCGTTTGGCGGTGTATACTATTTTTTTTTTCAACTTTTTTGTTTTTACATTTTGTTTGCACAAATATATATAGAATTAGCAATATAATGGAAGAGAGAGGTGATAGCGATTCGATACGAGTCACCCCCCTTTCCTCTCACACGTTATATGAGTATTATGTAATACGGTCACAAAGATTCATCAGTCACGATTTAGGTACGTCACAGAGTCGTGGTAATTTCAAAGAACGTTAAATACCTTGAGAGTAATGATCGTATGATTCACAAAATTATCAAACGATTTGATAGTAAACTCCTTCGCCATCACGCTCAAACGTTACATTACATGTTCTAATCTCTTCTTATTAAAGCTGAACATATCCTGCTACCGATGTCTGTGGTTCTACAAGAATTTATTGCGCTGTTTTTTATTTTTATTAATATCGTATAATTTGTGAAAATACCATCGTTACTTAAATCCTATCACTTTACCGTCACAGTTTCGCATGTGTGTATTACTGATGGTAATCAAATTCATCCATTACTATTATCCATTACGACTATCTAATATCTATCAAATATAGTCCCACCTCAATCACTGGACGTCAATTTGTCAATTCTGTCAATATTATTAAAAATTTACTATCGTGAACTGCTTCATTCACTTGGTCCCTTTTTAAAATGGAGATGTTATTTATCCTAATTTTGTCCTTAAGTATATCATTGAGAAACAACTCAATCTTTGTTTCATTGAAATCGGTCCACTATATCAAAAGCTATTGTAATTTGAATAAACATGATCTAATATAATGTGCATAAGTGCTCTTAATGAGTTTTGGATTCGGTCTCGTGGATGAAACCTTGAAATTTGAATTTTAACAACTAGATTCTTATAAAATTTTCAGGAAAATATTGATTAATATCTAAAATTATTTTATTTTGTTATTCTTTCAAATCACTTACGACCAGAGTTTTCTTTGAATTTAACGTTCTGTACTGATTTTCGGACTGTATTCCATTGGTATTTGGTTTTTGGTAAAGTCTGGTAGTAAATAAACGAGTATCTACGTGATATTATGTAAAACAGTTCGGTGAGATTCGCTACCGAATGAACCCATCAGAACAATTATTGTAAACTTGGTAACAAACGGCTCATTTATTAATTGAAATACATGGTTTTGAGGACCTGTATGTCGAACATACAAAAATAAACACGTATCTGAGGCTTGGGTAACAGTTGTGTTAAATACCACGCCGTTTCTTGAGAGTCGGATGATTTTATTTATCACTGTTTTTTTTTGCTTTTAATTTCACGCAAACGTAGTCACGGTCACAGCTACTATGTACTATAATTATACCGTTAAACCGCCTTAAAGTATGCATAGTCTAAATTGGATTATCATGAGTACCATATGTGTAAAAATATTTTATTTCATCTGCTGTAATTCTGAGCAGCTCATCGCTCGGCCCACTCCACATTACTCTGTAGAGGCGAGTCAAAGATTAGTACGGAACTAAATTAAACGAAGCAAGTTTCCGAGAGATCGTGATCCTTATAATTAAATTTTCCGAGGCAAAAGTGCTGCGTGATCGGAATGGGCTCGGTTCGCTTTCCTGATATTTATCGCCGCTGATGGTTTCCCTTCGCAAACTAGACCGTGTAAAACAATTTACAAGTTCATTTGAACAAACTTTCTCTAGATAGCTTTTACAACAAAAGCCGGATACATCAAAGAAAAAGTGCTCGCGCACACTGCGGTTATTTTACGCGTGATTTTTGCTGCACAATTTGTAGCATATAGAATTATATGCAATTATGCGCAATCAAAATAGTATTACTTATATTATTTGTTCAAAATTCAGTTTTAATAAAGCATCATCATTTAATTTATGTTGATTGAAAAAAAAAGTAATGGGAAAATAATACCATTTTCTTAAAAAACTTTAGAAAATTTAAAGTCCATATAAAGTAATATAAATAAATAAATAATAAACATTAATATACATAAACGTTAATATACAATAAGCATAAGCTACATAGAACAATGGCCGTCAGGGTCATACGGGGGTACCGTACTGTGTCATACGATGCAGCGTGCGTCCTAGCTGCCTCTCCACCTTGGGCCATCGTAAGCCGTGCCCATGCGGCTCTTTACAAGTGGCGAGTCGAGAAGATTTCCCGGGGCGAAAGTATCTCACCCAGGGAGCTGGAGGCGCAGCGAGACTTTTGGCGACAGATGGTAACGCTGGCTTGGAAGGAGGACCTGGAGTCGGCAAGGGCGGGATTGTGGACGGTGGAAGCCATCCGCCCCATCCTGGTAGAATGGTTGGAGAGACCGCACGGTGCGCTGACCTTCCGGCTGGTGCAGATGCTTACCGGTCACGGCTGTTTTGGCAAGTATCTGCACCAGATAGCCGGGAGGGAGGTGACGCCGAACTGCCACCATTATGACACGGGTGATGTGGATTCCCCACTTCATACTCTCAAGGAGTGCCCGGCGTGGGCTGACCAACGGAGCGAGTTGATGGCAGTGGTGGACTGTGATCTCTCCCTGCCGAATCTGTTACTTGTTATGGTCGACAGCGAGAGATCATGGCGCGCTGTCGTCTCGTTTTGTGAAGATGTCTTTCGGCAGAAGGAGGAGGCTGAAAGAGCACGAGAGCTTAACCCTGAGGCTCCTGTGGTTCGTCGTAGGAGGACAGGACGTCGAAGGAGGGGAGGTGGCCGCTTCCACCTAATGCCTCCATAACACGCCTTCTGGCGGCAGATGCGAGGGCGTCCGTCGCCGTGAAGAGAAGGCCCGAGCCGTGAAGCACGGTCTCAGCCGCCGCTTCGACACAGAAGCCTGGGGAGAGACATCTGTCTCCCTGAGAGGAGGGTCCCGCACTACCATCTTGCGGGCACCCAAGCGCGTGGCCAGGATAGTGGAAGAATGCTGATCGTGCACCCGCATCCTGGTCCACACATTCGCGCTGAGCGGCAGGGGGGTTTTTAGCCAGTAAGAGTCTGGCATAACCCTCACATTGTCCCCCGGCAACGTGAGGCGTATCCGATGCAGGATTTTCCCCCCTTTAACAAAAAAAAAAGGTCTTGTATACACGGGCTATTGTACTATTCCGGAAGTTCTATTGCAATGCGCGTATCATCTAATGCGGGATTTTTCCTATCCGAAATAAAAAATGAACCGCAACTAACAGCACTGCAGTATGTGTGGGTACTAGGGGTTAATGCTTAATAGGTTATATAGACTTATGCGACTATACTATTGCTAGTTCCTTAGGATTGCGTTCGATGAAAAGGAACTGTCAAGCTTGCGATGTCCAGTCCTTCCTAAATTTAACGGTCTGGATCTTTTGGACAGAAATAAAGAATAGGTTAAAATATTCACAGAGTATATATACTGTTATATTTACAAGAAATATACAAGCGCGTAATTAAATAATTCTAATATTATAAATAAAACGTCGCTTTTAGTAAATAAAACTAGAAAATTCTTTTAGCGTTCTATTAACAGTTCACACTAACAATGTTACAGTCACAGAAAGACAAGGTAGAAGCAATGATGTTTTGAGTTATAATATTATTGGCTAGAAGTTATATATACCATTTTTTTCCAACCAACCTTCTAGTCCTTTATTACTGCCGCTTTAAAGTAGATATTTATATTATAAAATTTTTACGATCAGTTAAATGAACTAACAAGGTGGTAGCCATTTTGGTAGAACTTTTCAGGAGGTTTTTGTAGCAAGTCAAAATTCATGCTTCGCGGCATTATTTACCATTCACTTTACTCGCGCACAATAATCAAACTATGTTGCGTAAGACACCACCGATATCACAAAATCTAGAATCAAATAGCACAAGATTACAAATAAAATATAATATGAAAACCACTAAATGATATTCCAAGATTCCATCAAAAAAAAAAAATTTTTTTTTTTTTTTCGAAATGTCTACGCTATTGACCCAGCAAGGTCTTATCAGCTTCACCGGACTACTAAGGCGAGCGCTTAAGGCACTCAGCCGATTTCATTATATTCCATCAAAAACTCTACATGAGTAGTAGTAATAATATTCGTCCAATAGGACAGGCGAAAGAATTAATCCATACTGCCAATTCTGACATTGTCAATATATAGTTCTTGTGTATTCTTTAGTGAGTTTTCTTCTATATCCAAGTTAATGTAAAGCCAGAAGCGCCAAATCTTCTACATAATATTTCTTAAAGTTTTAACCATCTTTTTTATCTTCTTAATTTTTAAGTCGTTTCTTTTGCCAATTCTGAAGTTATCAACACAAATATTTTTTATGTATTCTTTAGTCAATTTTCTTCTATGTCCAAGTTAATGTAAAAGCATAAGCGCCAAATCTTCTATATATTATTTTAAACATTTTTTACCTTCTTAATTTTCGAGTAATCATTTAAAAAAATGTTCTGATATCTCTAAGTGTTGAGTTGATAAAGTCAAAGTTAGGTTTAAAATTATCAGGACAAGTTAGGAGAACGATATTCAAGTAAAGTGTCGTGCGGTTATTTAAATGTTATAATAAAATGGTGGCTCTTTGTTACAACTTCACAGGGAATATTGTGGCATATCAGAATTCATACTCTGTGGTATTATTTTTCATTCACTTTACTAATGCACAGTAAACTAACAATATTGCACAAAACACAACTAACTTTACGCAATATAGAGTCAAGCAACACAAGATTATGAATAAAATATAAAATCCACTACATGGCAGACTGAAATCCCGCCAAAATGCTGCTTTTTTGCGTCAAACTCGACTCTAGATGACAAGGGGAAGTCTCCACCGAACTTAGCGCCTTGCAAAAGCTGCGTGTCCGATGTGCAGTTTTTGCAAAAACATATACGTAAAAAGCTCTTCTCTTTAGACATCAAAAAGTCGAGTGGACCTGACGGGATTCCCGCAATTGTGTTAAGGATATGTGCTCCGGAACTGGTTCCAGTTCTTGCGCGTCTTTTTCGGCACTCCTATTGTGCAGGCGTTGTGCCAGTATCTTGGAAGTCTGCTTCTGTGCACCCGATCCCAAAAAAAGGTGACCGCTCAGAGCCGTCGAACTATCGGCCAATCGCCATCACTTCCTTGCTTTCCAAAATAATGGAGTCCATTATAAACTGCCAGCTCTTGAAGTACCTAGAGGAGAACCAGATTATTAGCGACCGTCAATATGGCTTTCGCCAACGTCGCTCAGCTGGTGATCTTCTAGCATTCTTGACACATCGATAGGCGGAGGCAGTAGAAAGCAAGGGTGAGGCCATTGCCATAAGTTTAGACGTAGCGAAGGCTTTTGATCGAGTTTGGCACAAAGCGCTTCTGTCGAAGCTTACCTCCTTTGGACTTCCCGGAAATTTATGCAACTGGGTATCTAGCTTTCTCACTGGTCGAAGCATAAAAGTCACAGTCGACGGTGCGAGCTCTGAATTGAAACCTGTGAATGCTGGTGTCCCACAAGGCTGTGTATTATCCCCTACTCTCTTTCTTCTGTATATCAATGATATGTTGCAAGTTAGCAACATTCATTGCT
>JACEII010000020.1:4556068-4605863 GCA_014332785.1 Antheraea mylitta
CCAGAACACCGTTTACTACTCTATAAAGCGCAAGTCCGCCCACACATGGAATACTGTTCTCACCTTTGGGCTGGAGCGCCTCAATATCAACTGCTTCCGTTTGACCGCATCCAGCGTAGAGCAGCTCGAATCGTTGGCGACGAGGTATTATCCGATCGGCTCGACTCATTGGCACTGCGTCGGGACATCGCGTCTCTTTGCGTTCTTTATCGCATTTACCACGGAGAGTGTTCAGAGGAGTTGTTTGGACTTTTACCTGCCGCTACATTCCACCATCGTACTACCCGCCTGAAACTTAAATTTCATCCACACCACCTCGATGAGTGGAGTTCTTCTACGGTGAGGTTTTCAGGGTCGTTTCTACCTCGTACTGCGACCCTGTGGAATCGACTTCCAGCGGCGGTGTTTCCAAGCAATTTTGAATTGCAAACCTTCAAGAAGCGAGCGTACATTTTTCTTAAAGGCCGGCAACGCACTTGTGACTCCTCCGGTGTTGCAAGTGTCTATGGACGGCGGTGATCACCTACCATCGGGTGACCTGTCTGTTCGATTGCCCCCTATAATATATAAAAAAAAATAAAAAATAAAAAATAAAAAAAAAAAAAAAAAAAACTCCCAAAAACTACATGATATCTTTACGTCAAAGAAGTGACGTTTGCGTTTTGTTATTATATATGTAACAGACATATACTATATACGTGTTGTATTTTTTTTGCTATACTGACTTGACACGGGCAAAATTCGTATATGCGAGACGCCATTATTAAAAAGTTAAAGTTGATTCATAGTATTTGTGGGTGTTTTTACTTTGATTATAATACATACAAAGGACATAAAATGTTTTAGTAGAGTTTAATAATAAGTTACAAGATGTAGGTAATATTAAATACGATATTACGGTTGTTATAAACTTCAAAATTCTGCTTTAATTTAGTTCGTGATTCTGAACGTTGAATATAGATTTCGAACTTTCTGTGAACCGTAATCCAGAACCGCTCAAAACTCATCTTTGTTAAAATTACACATGCTGTATACGCTATATATTCTTAGGTTTTACCATATGGTCATAATCTCACTGAATGTTAAATGAAAATGTGAATTAAGATGAAGAAATAATGATGATAAAATAGATATTAAACATAATATGATCTGCCTTGAAAATGCAGCTGAGAGATATAGCTAGTCAGGAAAACGTTAGTAAAAGACATACCACGACGCTTTACGATGAGTTTCTTCATTGGAGGTCTGGCCTATTGCAGGATTCAAAACTACATTCAACAACACGATATTGTAACACGCTACTACGGAGCAGCCGCCGCTTGTAATGAAATCTGTTTTTACTTTTAAAAAATCTTTATTACTCCCAGTCAAAACCGTTATTTTTTCCAGACAGGTGAACTTAAAAATAAGTCCGCAATTGGGCAATTGCTTTAACTGGAGTATGGAGCCATCCCAGAGCGAACTAGTCGTGTTTGCCAGGATCAGCGATCCAGCTGTTGATCTTGAGACCACGCCGCCTGACGGACCCTGGCTTGAGGCTACTGCTGCAGCTGTACCATGGAGTTTGGGTGTAGACATTGCTATATGGAATGCAGTTGGTGAGTGTTTAGTAAAACAATAGCAATCATTTAGAAGCTTCGTTATAGTTTAATAAGATCGTACATAATTTATGAATATTTTTTTAAAATTAATAATGAATATTGTAATATGGTATTTTTTATAAATAATTATGGCATAGCGCTCTGACATCGCATCGATATATTTTGGTTGGAATCTGCCTAGTCCGCCAGAACTATCTGTGATGAAATCAAAACATGTTAGTACGGTTTCTAAGTTTGCCTGCATTGCTACCATCGTAACGTGTTTGCTACTATCGTACGTCAGAAATATCATTTTTATCTGACAAAATTGACATTACAATATAGAGAAAAATAACATTAAATAGCCTATGATACGTAAGTAACAAATTAAGGTATATTAATCAGGCCAATAATTGGTGCAAGGATGCCAGATGGGCCGAACCTCGGCTTCAACTATTGTCTGCACGCAATGCACACTCTTAGTATCTGTTTAAGATTTCTTTAAAAAAGAAAAAAGTTTTCACAAAACCTATGTATGTAGTCTGCGGGTTTTTTTTTATTGAAGCACGACAAAGTGACTGCGCTATGCCTGATGGTAAGCATAGTACAATCCAAGAATAGTGGCGACCACCCCGAGACAGATCATCCATCGTCGGTCGCCACTGTCATGCCGGCCATAATGACGAAAGTCACCCGGTACTGGATATGCACGGGCTGATCCCGAAACGCGACGCGCAAAAGCGAGCCACTATGACGAGTTTTTTCGCCATGTACATGGTGGTTGCGACCCAGTCGGGCTGTATAACCCTACTACCCCGCTATCGCCATTGCCTCGTTCGTTGATCATCAGGGTGCACCACGTGCAGGTGAGGTTGGCTTGGGTGTCTCAAGTCTTAAGATGTTACTCGACACCCCTTACGCTCCAATTGTAGTATTTAGGAGTGAAGTGTAATCTCATGTATGTTCTGATTTATTTAACTACAGAGACAGCGTATCACTTTAGTAAAGGTGTTTGGCTCTTTTTCGGAAAATTTAACGTAAATTATTACGAAGATACACGGATGAGTGGTACACCTGAATACTAAATATAGTCACTGTAGGTAAAAAGGTAATCGCCATCCAATCTGAAGAATTCTTGAGACGGTTGTATAAATTCTAAAAAATACAAATAAGCACTGACTAAAATCAGTTCGCTTATAGCAATATTTTTGGAACCAGATTGTATTCAGTAAACGTCCAACAAAACAAATTGAATCGACGATTAAAATAATATTACAGCTTCGGTTTTGCTAAAAGTTTTCTTCAAACAAATTGCGAATGCGAGCGAATGAATCTTGAAACTATCGCAATAATATCCGAGGATGTAATTCCTTGTGGATACTTGACGAACATTAAAGTTTTCCAATATATATACATATATATATATATATTTTGCTTTCATATACAATTTTGGCTAAGAATCAGGATCGTTAGTATCTAAAATGTTTTTTATGAAGATATTCGACAGTTTACTACGATGATTAAAGGATTATCATCATCATCAGTCTATAGGAAACCCACTACCCCGTAGGCCCCTTTTTGAAGGAAGGTACACGAATAATCACCACGCTAGCCTACAACGTATTGCCGATTTCAAACTGAGAAATCCACAGTGTTTTCGCACATACAAGAAAATTTCTCAGGATCAGGTTTTCTCATGATGTTTTGATGTTGTGATGAACTCCAAAAAATGCATTGGTACATGCCAAGTTTTGGGCCTTCTGATATCGGAACATCACTAGACCACCAAGGATAAATTGTGAAAATCTCACGCAATATGTTCATTGGCCTGAATCAAGAATATATTTCTTTCATGAATCACGAACCATATGTTTTATAATTCTAACTAGCTGTTACCCGCGGCTCCGCACGCGATTTTTGAATGTATTAAATAAATTTAAAATTGTTATTAGATGTGTAAATAACAATAATACTCTTTCAAAAATATTTGTAAGTATGACACGCATATCATCTACAGTAACAGGTAACATGTACATTATATATGTGAACACCTATAGTGTATCGAATGGGATGGAATTTATCATAGCTGGAACTTAAAACTACTATCTATGTATCACCCTCAGTGCTCACTTACACTATGTAAGATGAAAATATTAAGCTATACATTATCGAACAATATGTGTTCACCCTTTTATCCTTGCTATAATTTAAATCACATATAAACATATGACTTTCAATTATATCTATTCTTGGAGTTCAATACAATGTATGTCACACGTGCATGTTTACAGTGAACAACATATTTTTGGTCAATTTCACACATACGAATACACGAATAACATAGTGTCAATAAAGTCGTGTTCCACGTCTGTCTATATATCTGTTCGCGATAAGAACAAAAACTACAGAACGCATCTTCATGCCGTTTTTATCAATATATAAAATGATTCTTGGGAAAGGTTTAGGTATAGTTTGTTTTATTATCAGGGCGGGTATCATCTGCTGAACCCGCTAGCTTAAAATAAAAAAGCTAATTAGTTTGTTATTTACCCGTAAAATTCCCGTTTAAATATTACTTATAGTCCGTTGACGCTGTTAAGATCTTGTTAGGTCAATAGCGTAATCATTTCTAAGAAAAAAAATACCGTTCAAATAGGTGCAGCCGTTTCGGAAATTACCCGGAACAAATAAACAAATAAACAAATAGACATATCGACAGAATTAAAAAAAAGATATTGATATTTATAGCACCGTAGATATATGTATTCATCAAAAAGTATTTATTTTAATATTATATACACACACTTTATTCTTATAATACATAATATATCACAAACCAAAAATTGGCAACAAAACTAACGTAGAATAAACTTTCTGAGAAGTTTTTGGCGGGATTTCAGTCTATCATGTAGGGGATTTTATTTTATTCATAATCTTGTGTTATTTGACTCTATATTGTGTTAAATTGGCGGCGTTTTATGTAATATGGTTTGTTTATTATGTATAAGTGAAATGAATGAAAAATAATACAACGGAGCATGTATTCTGGGGTCTTGAAAATTAAGAAGATAAAAATTTACGAAATATTATATAGAAGATTTAGCGCTTATACCTTTACATTAACTTCGACATAGAAGAAAACTGGGTAGAGAATACATAAGAACTACCTATATTGACAACTTCAGAATTGGCAGTATGGATTAATTCCTTCGCCTGTCTTATTGGACGAATATTATTACTACTAACCTTATAGAATTGCAGCACAAAATAGACTTTAAAAATGTTTGCGATAGCAACGTACTACTTATAATCAAAAATTGGTATCAAAAATAACGTAGAATAAACTTTTGAAAAGGAACACAAAATAAACCCTAATAATATTTCCGAAAGAATATTATCATGTTACCATGGCAACGCATATAATACTGACACTGACACGCAGCGGATGCTCTAAAAATAGCCCGATTTTGAGACATTCTTCATTAGTGCTCCGCTCCTATTGGTTTTAACCCGATAATATGTAGCTTATAGCTATCCTCGATAAATGAGCTATCTAACGCTAAAAGAAACTTTCAAACCGGACCGGTAGTTCTTGAGATTAGCGCGTTCAACCAAACAAACAAACAAACCCTTCAGCTTTATAATATTAGTATAGATTCTAAAATCAAAACCCTTGTTTTGTATGAAATCGATAAATTTATAACAAGTTAATGCTGACAAGGGTGAGTTCATCTATCCATATTGCAGGGTGGGCTGGTTGGGGTGAGTGGGGCACATGCAGTAGGACCTGCGGAGGAGGGAGGCAAACAAGACGGAGATACTGCTCGAGGCCAACCTGCGAGGGATTCGGCGAGCAGGGCAGATCGTGCAATTCGTTTGATTGTGAAGGTAAATATCAAATTTGGCATTCTTATCTGTTTTAATGTTGTTGTAACATGTGCTTTTCAGTTTTAGCTACAAAGAAAATTATAACTGATATTAGATTATGATGTGCATTTTAAATGCAGCCAATGAAAGAGATCAAAATACAATTGAAGACAAACTTTGAATTTACGGCCAACTACTTGGGTTTTCGTAAAAGATTTATACCATGCTATGAACTCATCATGATAATTTATTGAAAAGTAATGCTTATTGTAGAATTTGAAGTTATGACGCCTGGACTTGGTTTCTGAATATTTTGTCGTTGAGCCATCGCTTTGCTTTTGTTATATTATCCACTATATACTAAACTATCGATATGTATTAGCCATTTTGTTTGTATCTTCGATTATTAACCATACTATAAATTGTTATCACTGCAAACTATGGCAATTGAACGTCTTCTTCTTCTTCCATTGAACGATACTGTTTTTTTGAATCTGAATTAAAGAATGATACATGTAACATTTTTTTTTTACCCGTAAATAAGAGCAACTGTAGCTTATGGTCAATTTGTAAACATCTTGTGGTCAGGAATATAATTCCTCAACCTATGCAATTTTTAAAAGTAATTTCTTTAGTGAATTAATAAAGTTATGTGTCATTGACCATTTTTATGGTATAGTTATGTTAGACCTCAAAGTCAAAATATGAAGATGAGCTGCATGTTCGGTATAAATACTTCTCGAATATAAATAAATTCTGATTTTGTTTAAAGAACACCAAGAATTGAGGTAATCTGTTGGTATGATTTAAATATATTATCCCATTTATACAAAACCAAATTAAACATATTTATTTGCTGATGAAATGCTAACATCAGTCAATAAAAATAACTGCACCAACTACACTATAAAACGAGGTTAACAGGAAAATATTGCCTAAAAATTCCACCAACCAATTTATAATCATTTACAGCTAGTACTTGAACCGAAAAATTCAACTACCATTTCGCTGAAGTTAAAAATTGATTCGCATTCGCTAAAAGAACCGGTAAAACTCGCTTATAGTAAAATAAAGCTTGAATTTATTCTGAAAATATTAAATGCTGAAGAGTAAACGAATATTGGATGTCAAATTATTCACTGGCCTGTTAGACGACGTAATATGAAATGGATTGGCTGGTAGCTGTTGCAAAACTATTACTCAAACGTGTACTATATAGGTGACACTTTGATGAATCGATACAGTGGAAGCTAATTTTGATTTGGTAACAAGCGAGTGTTCCGGGTTGATTGATTAGCTGCCAATCACGTTCAACATGACACTGGTTTGATAAATTGTTTCTTACAAATCACGAGCCTTTTTGTTAATTATTTGAAGCCGAGCAATTATGATGACAATATTAGAGAATTATAGAATAGATCGATTTATAGAAAAACATATGTTGAAAGTACCCCAAAAATGAATCAGTGTATGAATGAAACATTGAGATTAATAAGATTTTCAATAAATGAAATCAATCGGCCATGTTAACTGAAACACTAACCAACGCGCATGACCTTTAGTAAACTTCACGGTCACTTGAACTTTTGTTGTTAATACATCATTCAATTTCTGCATCATTTAATTAGTTGATTTTGTTGTATTTTCGTGATTTTGTGGTAATTATAAGAAATTCAAGGTCTGAATAACACAGATAGTTCTAAATGATTTATTGATGCTAACAGAGTTTTTTTGCAACAAATAAAAAGCATTAGAATTTCGAAATGGTAAAACTTCTATGTTAGTAATTTATTATTAATATTCAGGACCAAGTATAATTTAACTCGCGCTTACACAATTAGCAATTAATTGACTCATAATTAAGGAAAGCGATACTACTTATACCATTACGTATTACATATTTTTAAGGAAATATTTCATATTAATGAAGCCATATTTAATTACCTTTCAATGAAATATCTCCATACAACATTTCTACATCCATTAATACAAACCTAATATCAATTGTTTATATTAGCCTAATATGTATACCGTCAATTATCACAGAGAGTGTTCGTATGATAATCTAATTAATTTGATATAGTTTTACACATCTATCAATCTGTAGTAACATATTATGAACACATACGTCAAAGTGCTCTTCACAAAAATGAATTTACAAATTCGTAACTACACGCCGTGCAACCCTTAACCATTTATATCACGAATTTATCATCGGGAATGGAATCGGGAAAATTTGTATACTATTTTTAGGTAATGCTTCTTGGTGTGTTTTACATTGCATACCATTTGCAAAACTTCGGAGAAATTTTTAAACAAGAAATATGCAACATTTCGTAGATTTTTTTCTTTGAGCGTAGGCATAAAGCAACATTTACTAAGGCGTGGCATTATAAACAGCGTCACGACATTCGGGTTTAATTAAAAATCCTAAGAAAAAAAATGCTTGAAAACGTTGCTTATTGCCGAAATAAAGTTTTTTTCGTAAATAGTTCAATAGCGTATTACACAATGCTATTTTAAAATTTAGCAGCATTGCTATTATTGCAATTATTTTAAGCCTTAACTTTTCTACTTATGTATAATATCAAATATTAGTTTTATCGTACATAGAACAAAGCATGTAAAAGGTCGACCTGAACCTAATTCAGCCTTTTGAATAGAACTGAGTAATAGATGGAAACAAGACGAAAAAAAGTTTCATTCATGTTAAATAAATTATAAATATTTTGGGCGGAGAACCAATTCGATCGATTTCTATTATAGGTTCTATCGAATCTATTCAATCACCTCAATCAAAATATTGAACACATTGTTACTGAAGTTTTTCCTTCCTTTAGGATAGGTTAAATTATACAGATTATTTACTTACTGTTAAGGTTTAAGAGAATAATTAATATTCAAAACATATTCCAATAGACATTAGGTTTTTCCAAATTAAGGGAGTTTCTATTCATCTCTAGTCATCTAGTCTTGTCACTTTTATTTAGAGGGTGACTGTAATCCTGTTACTGCCGTCTCATGAATCGATTGCATGTTTAGACTGACTCTGTGATGTGATGATCAACTGATCAACAAAAACTACTGAAACATTTATTTCATATCACTTTTCGTCGTCAAAAATTATTTTGAATTGGATATTGAGATCAGTCGTAAGTTTATTAAGGTTTTCAATTGTCGGGTGAGATACTACAAGTGGTCTAAACCATTAAGGTTCTTTTTTTATAATTTATACATTTTAGCGTTTGACCACAATCCCATTTAATGTGAAATGATGTCATTGTCTAAAAGGGTAAACACACTAAACCTAGACTGGACTGGTTCTCAACTGCATCTGCCGGAACAGATCAACAGGCGCTTGGGGACCTACCTTCATCGTGAAGGTGGTAGCCAACTAGGTGTACTTAGAAAAAATAACCTATGCTCCTTGGTTTCATCACATTGTTTTCCTTCACCGGAAGTTCTGCAAGTTGCAGGGATTCGAACCTACGTCCCTCGAATCTATATCCGACCACACTACGAACTAAGCCATCATCGCTCGAAAGTATAAAATCACTGCATATAATAAAACAAAGTCTTCTGCCACGTCTGTCTACCTGTTTGCAATAAACTCAAAAACTACCTAAGAAATTTTCAAACGGCTTCCACCAATAGATAAAGTGATTATTGTGGAAGGTTTGGATATATAATTTTTTAAGTTCTTTTTATTAACAGAGGGGGCTAACGTCCGCCAGGTATGTATAGGTGTAGTATAAAGTATTATTTTTATATTTACAGTATTAATGTTTGGCACAGGTACAATAAATCCTTTAGCACCTGGAGCAAGACGGAACTTCCATCCAGCACAGGCTAGATGGGGACCTGTGGCTGATCGCCCTCATGCCTTCAGCTTAAGGCCAAACTCCTACATCTGGATCGCATCGTCAGAACTCTTTGGAACAGGAAAAACGTTCCCCAGAGAATTCACACTTTTTGTATCACTTAGACTTAGACCTGAAGTGAGTGAATTTAATTAAATTATATTTTAATGGCTAATAACATTCTCTGCAATTTTAAAAGGTTAATAATCTGCAAATTAAAATATATATTATATATACATATATACTATAGGAGTACCTATCTGAATGTTAAGTGAAGAATACATAATATTTGTATCATCCCATATTGCTTATTCCAAGTAACCCTATTTAATGTTACTAAAACGATGTCCATATTTGAAATGAGATTTTGTAATTGTTGACATTGTCATTTATCTTGTTTTCGTCTTTCTTATATATCGTCGAGAGAAATCCACTATCAGAGACTTAACTTATTCTTTATTTATTTTATCAACTGTGAATAGAGCTAACTCGTAGGCATCTATCTATATTTATACATATAATAAGAATGTATATCTAATCGTCCGGCTAGCTCAGTCGGTAGAGCATGAGACTCTTAATCTCAGGGTCGTGAGTTCGAGCCCCACGTTGGGCGCTACAACTCTAATTTTTGCACTGAGAAGTTACCTCGCCCGCCCAGACAAAGGGTAGGCTGAGACGGCCACCGCGGTAAATCTAATATGTCTGTACTTTGTCTTGAAACAAGTAATAAAATATATTTCGATTTAGAAATGTCTGTCTGTCTGTTTGTATGAACACGCATCACTGCTAAAGTACTATTTTCACGACAAACCCAAGGAAATCATAAAACATATTCTCGAGTAACATTTAGTCTTGATTTCATTAAAATAGGTTCACTCTATTAAAAGTTATTGTAATTTTAATGACGACGTGACTTAAATACGACAGAACAGTAAATGAGTAAATGGACTTCATACATTTAGATGATTTTATTAACGACTGTTTTTTTTTTTACAATGAGACGTGGACAGAGTCGTGAGCACAGCTAGTTATATCAATATAAAGCTACTCCGCCTTTAGTCTTTGTTCACTGAGATCAACTTTAAAGGGTGATTACATTGTCGTAGTGAAAACTATTTTACTCTCTAAAATATTTTATTAAATTCTAGAAATTTCTATTAGTTCGTTTTGAGTTTATCTTCATAGTTTTAATAAAATATCACAGTTAAACTTGCCTTGTCACTTTATAAAATTTCCAAGACCTTAATTACATTTTCAGGTTGGGTTCTCAACGGATGGGCACTTTGAATAATGTGTTGTAATTTCGTACAATGTAATCTAGGTTGACTGAATTACAGCCATTGGCCGTGATGAGGTTTCGTAATTAAAAATAATTTTTCATTGTTGTTTTCCAACGAGACGTTGTTGTGTTGTGAAATAATTATATTTTTCTTCATGACTTATAAGGGAATGAGTATTTTTGCTGTTGAAATTCGTTTATAAAGTTTAAAAACCTTTTTTAATATTTCGATAGAATTAAGAGTGTAAGTTAATTTACGAACTACCTTTGTCTAGCAACTTTATTTGATACTAGCTGTGCTCACGACTTCATCCGCGTGGAACCTGATGTACGAAACAGTGACTAATAAAGTCACCTCAATGTATTAAGTTCATTTATTAATCGACTTCAAAAA
Source organism: Antheraea mylitta (assembly GCA_014332785.1). Taxonomy (NCBI): domain Eukaryota; kingdom Metazoa; phylum Arthropoda; class Insecta; order Lepidoptera; family Saturniidae; genus Antheraea; species Antheraea mylitta. The sequence continues at coordinate 4,567,049 of JACEII010000020.1, forward strand.
AAGGAGGAGGTTATCAATTCGTCTGTTTTTTTTTTAAATATTTGTTACCTCTTAACTCTGGGCTGGGTGAACCGATTTTGATAATTCCCTTTTTATTTGAAAGCTGGTGCTTCCCGTGGAAGTAAATTTTCAAAAAAAAAGAATTAACCGACTTCAATATTAATCAAAATCCTTTGTACCCTTTGTAAATCTTTGTACCTATGTAAATGATATAATTTTCGGTTGGCACCGACTTCCAATACATCTCTAGGTAGCACACATAGTCACATTGGTTAATTTGATAAACTATTTATTTTCCGCTTTTTAGTGCCGTATGGGATTTTGATTAATACTGAAGTCGGTTAATTCTTTCTTTTTACATTTACTTTTATATCTACTTTTCTCTCGTATTAGTAGCGTCCTTATTAAAATTACATTAACTTTTAAATATTAACTTAAAGATCGTAGATACGGGAAACATTGAGATTAAAACTACGCAAGTTAACGATTGATCTTTTAAATTCAGTAAACCAATCGCTCCTCAGACCTTTATGAGCCAGCAGGAGCACTTACTCAATTGGGGTACAACACCTACACACCACCCTAACCATATCCAAAATTGGTGACTCCAACGTGACTGACATATCCAAAATATGCATAGAAGAAGATTTAATTAATTTCAGTTTGGGTTACAATTTGGGCTATTATCAAATTATTATGATTATCGAAGTCTTATTTAACCTACATTTACCATACCGTTTTCTACTACATATAATAAATTTTACATTTTAATAATAGCTCATTATTTAAACATTGTCTTTTTACAACACGTTGAGAAACCATTCTGATCATTTCTAGTTTCTTAATAGTATTCATTCGTATTTTGAATTACTTTGAAATAACCATAGATAAGGTAATGGAGAAAGCAGTACGGTAAATTGTATTTTAACTACAGAGCGGTGGTTATGGTCAAGGAACGCTGTTCTCCTTACGTTCGAGGCGCCGTACTGGTTCGTTCCTCTCCTTAGAGTTGGCTGGAAGGGGGGCGGCTCGGCTTGTACACGCAGGCACTGGATCTTCAAGGTCTATATATTTAGCTGTGCCACTGTATGATTTCCGTTGGCATCACATAGCGATCAGGTGAGTACATATATGGACGTGATATGTTTGCTATTTTATCATATACAATAGTTAATTCTACTGCATATATAAGCTTATATGAAATCAATGGAATAACTGTGTTCTCTGAATTCTTAATTATTTAAAATTTACTGCATATATAAGCTTATATGAAATCAATGGAATAACTGTGTTCTCTGAATTCTTAATTATTTAAAATTTGTAACTATAAATATAAATTATTAACGATAATCTGGTTTTCACATCTAATCGCACTCCGAGTGATAACTATATAGATTTTTACAGTTAATTAATTGTTCAAATATAAGCTGCACAATTTTAGTACAGAATATCAATATTAAATATACACAGGCCGCAATACTACGCGTCGCTAGTCAGACGTAAGCGCAATACGTCACAAGCATGTCGACGTTATCCTTGACGCGAAACCATAGGATTTTAGTTATACAAAAATGTACGCCTATGAGTATGTACAGTCAAGTATGCAATGTCCGGTACAAGCGCATTATGTCACGACCACGTCGTATTTGTATTTACTAACATATAAGTACATATCTATTTATATATATAATATGTATATTACAACTAATTGTCCTAGTGTCTTACTAAAGATTTAAAGGCGACTACATAAAATATTGTAATGGACGTTACTTTGCACTTCCGCCTGGAATAGAATGGCCTATCTAAGTAGTTTTTGTTGCAGTAATACGTGGTAGCTTCCAATTTATTATAGGCAGAAGTGCAAAGAAACGTCCACTACAATATTTAATCATGGATTTCCGCAAAGTAACGCCTTCCTCAATGAAAAAGCGACTACATAAAATTTAAGTTACTGTCATGAAATGTAATCGCGGAATATTAATAGTGTCGTTTCCAGAAAATCTAATTTCCCATTATGAAACGATCAAAAATCTAATTTAAATTTTCTTTGAAGCGTTGAATTGAAAGCTGAAATGAAATTATGATCGTTATAGAGATTTTCAATGTGTATTTTTTTACGCAATATGTTTCATACATTTTGATTAATTTTGTTCTGATTTAAATAATAAATATTATATTAGGATAGGTATAGTGAGATTTTTTTTTTTTATTGTAGCACGGCAAAGTGACTGCACTATGCCTGATGGTAAGCATAGTACAATCCAAAAATAATAGCGACCACCGATTGACACACTGTCCATCGCCGGTCACCACTATCATGCCGGCCTATAAAAAGCTGAATATGCACAGGCTGATCCCGAAACGCGACCCGTAGAAGCGAATCACTATTACGGGCTTTTTCGCCATATACATGGTGGTTGCGACCCAGTCGGGCTATAAAACCCTACCACCCCGCTTGCGCCATTGCCTCGTTCGTTATTCAGCAGGGTTGCACCACGTGCAGGTGAGGTTGGTTTGGGTGTCTCAAGTCTTATGATGTTATTCGACACCCCTTACACCCCTTAGTTAGGTAATTTGTTTGAAGCTTGTCATTATATGCTAGGTTTTTTTCTACCTTTGGTTTTATAAGCGTTTTAAAAAAATCTTATAGAATTTATATATGATATGAGAAAAAGTATTTATATTAAAAAGTAACTAAATTTTAATAAAAGCTTTATAAGTGATTCCATAAAAAATGAATTATTCAAAGTGTAAAACTTGAAGTATTCCTTATGTCTGTTATGAAAATAACTTTTCGTAATGCGAAACAGTCTTTCTTATTGTTAGAAAAAGAATTCTACTAAACTTGCTTGACACAAGAGAAAGTTAAACTAAACTTATTAACATTTATAAAGTTTGTGTTATACTGATGTGATTTTATTATAAAACACTTTCTTATAAGTTTTCTATTATTTCTAATACTAAAATATCAACTCGTTCCAAATAGAGCCTCAATAAATGTTTACACATTCAGTAGTTAACGAGCATTTATTGACACAATACATTGAAAAATGTATAAATATATTTCATTCATTACTAATATTATAAAGAGGTAAAGTTTGTGATGTTGTGATGTTGTGGCGTTGTAGGGGGTAATCTCAGGAACTACTGGTTCGATTTGAATAATTCTTTCAATGTTATATAGCTCATTCATCGAGGATAGCTATAGGCTATATATCATCACGCATTAGGAGCGGAGCACAGATGAAAAATGTTTCAAAATCGGAATGTTTTTTCCTTTTGAGAACTGCTGCGTGTTAGTGTCGGTGTTAGTGTATCTATTACACGCGAACGAAGTCGCGGGCAGAGGCTAGTTTACAATATATATATACGGGTATTGGCGTCTTTTTACTGTAACTTTAATATTCTTTATTATTTTTTTTTTTCGATTTGATGTATGTCAATTTTTTAATAAGTTTGTTGAATTTTAAAGTTGTACAAGGTTTAAATAATATTTCTGGGAATCAAAAAGAGATAAAGATATTTTTCACACATATTAACCAAAAATCTGTGTTTTTGCCTATGTTATTACTTTATCTACGCTTAGCGTTTTTTATATTATTTAGCTAAACTATTTTATGTAATGGTTGCTATGCTCCTCCTAAAAGTCATCGTATAATGTAGTCTATAACTATTCTCAATAAATATATTATGAGACAAAAAGATTATTTATCTCTTTCTGGGACGAAAGTGACTGATGTGAGAAAACTACATGTTGCAGAGATGCAAATGTTAAGGTGGCTATGTGGTTTGACTAGAATGGATAAGATTAAGAATGAGTGTATCAGAGGCAGTTTGGTAATGGCATCAGTGACAGAGAACTTGAAGAGTAATAAGTTAACATGGTATGCATATGTACTGAGAGATGAAAACCATGTAACTAGATTTTTTTTTAAATATAAGAGTGGACAAATATAGGAGTGGAGAAAGATCGTAAAAGGTGTGGATGAATTGTGTTAAAACTGATGTGTATAAAACGTAGGAAACTGAGAAGACATCTAACAGAGGAGTGTGGAAAAGGAAAACATGTTTTGCCGACCCTACTTAATTGGAATATGGGCGAGAAGATGATGATACTAGTTCCAGAGATAAGCGCGTTCCAACAATAAAAAATTACTTCATTAACTTTATATGGTAATGTAGATTCTATTAGTTTTGTATTAACTAAATACAGTTTCTTTATTAAAAGCGTCCATGATGACAACACAGTACGGGCGTATGTAGACTGCCGTTGGCTCAGAACTGATGTTTTGGAGAAAGACGCTCTGGACACCCCGAGAGATGCAGACCTCATCATTGGATATTTGTTCTCGGTAAGTTTCCAAAAACAATATTAATATATTAATTTTCGGCAATACTTTTGTATTACTTACCTACGCTACCTACTTACTTTTTAGATTTTTATGCAAAAATTGTTGCATGTGTCTTAGAAGAAGTTATAAAACACATTTAATTCGTTTTAGAAATATCCGTCTGTTTGTTTGAACACTTAGCATTGCTAATACTTTAGTACTCTCCGTTCACGACATAACATTAAAAAATGATAAAGCATATCCTCGAGTAATATTTAGTCTTAATATCATCAAAATCGGTTCAGTCTATCAAAAGTTATTGTAATTTTAATGACGACGCGACTTAAGTACGAGAGAAAAGTAATTTTATTAGGCACGGTTTTTTACATTTAGTTTCCATGCGAGCGAAGTCGCAGGAACAGCTAGTGATATAATATAATTGGGAAGTTATATAAAGTCATTGTTATTGTAATAACTTCTATATCGCTTTATAAAATATTTAAAGAAGTCAGTGCTTCTCTTATAAGAAATTCTTAATTTTCGTCTAAATAAATTGAGTATTTATATCAACAGACCCTTTGCAAAAAAATCAGCTAATCTTCAAAGCGGTTTGGGCTTATTAAATATAAAATACATATCGTGGAAGGTACTCCAAATATTTACATAGGACGTGTGAGTATCGATCATATTATTTAAGCGAAGCGTTTGATGTTTTACCCAATTCTGATGGATAAAATGTTTATTTTAGTACCTTGTTTGAATACCCTTCATTTTAAGCCGTTTAAATATTTTATTTTAATTTTTCAATTTAGAATTTCGTTTCAATTTCGTGTGAATTAGGGTAAAAACAGAATAGTCGGTAACGAGGTCCCGTTTTTTTACACAAACCTCTCTAAATACAGAGATTAGTTAAGAACCTTTGGAGTTTTAGTTAAATTCATGTTTAAAAGAAACCGAGGGGTATCTATACTTTAAAAAATAAAGGCGTCTTTGCGTTCTCGTTGGTTCAAATGTTCACTTTTTAAAAGAAAAGACTGTAAATTACATTCTAAAAATAAGTCATATTCAAACCCTATACTTGTAAATAACAATTCAATAAAAACTTTTTAACCCAAAAAATTAAACCACCGAAAAAACTGAAAAGTAATAATAAACCTTTTACTTTATTCATCTTAATAACTAAGTTCTTAAACTAATGTATGTATACCTAAGTAATTTTAAGTCGGCGCCAAACAAGCAAATTAATTAATTACGTAAAGCGAGATGCGCGGCGGCGGCGCAGCGTGACACACCTCTTGCATGCCGAGCGCTTACGGAGCAACCCGAACGGGCACACACGTTACTGCTGGAGATTTTACATTGCATTTTTAATTAGATTTGGTTATTTGTGTGAATTTAAGTAACCTAGTGATCTTTGTTCATTGATTGTTTGGCGCCGACTCAAAATTTCTTAGGTATACTTACATTAGTTTAAAACTTAGTTATTAAGATGAATAAAGTAAAAAGGTTTATTATTTTTTGCTTTTCAGTTTTTTCGGCGGCTTAATTTTTTGTTGAAAAGTTTTTATTTTATAATTTTTTGTGGCTATGATCTTACTAATTACTACTTGCTTAATTTATTTGTAATACACAACTTAGAAGCTGAATTATAAATCATGCCCTGTTTTTCTTACCTTGGGGTTACTTTTTTCATGTTAACATGTATATGGGACCAACCTCTGGGTATACTCTTCCAAATCAAACGATAATAATTTAATTCGGATTATTCTGTCTATAGTTATGCGCGGTAAATCAGTGCGTGAATAATCAATCATTCTCGATTTTCATACCCTTAAGGTTGAATTGGGACCAACTTCGGAGTATACTCTTTCCAATAAAAAAATAATTTTTAAAATCGGACTATACTGTAAAAAGTTATGCGTGATCATACATAAAAAAAAATATAAACGCGACGAATTGAGAACCTCCTCCGTTTTTTTCATCGGTTAATAAAACCAACTCACCTTAGTAAATGAAAAGATACATAATGCCATAAAACCGTTCAATTCATAATTCGTGTTGTCTTTAGGTAAATTCATCGAATATTATTGATAACACTCTACATATTTCGTTCATTTAGCTGTCACATTTCACTGGACGAGAGTTATTTTCGATATAAGTATTAGCTAGACTAAGTTATTATATTGCTATGACTTTATATCGATTATGAGGCATCTATCTCCCTATGTCAGTGTTCGGCACGCAGGCCGCTTGCCCTCCTTGTCCTCCTTAGTAGCGGCTCTTCCACAAAGTGCTTAATGCAAACCCGAAATATGATTATCTATTGACTTGCGTTCTATTCATTATGAAATAACTATGACTCTCTGACTTTTTTTATCTATACCTATTAGAACCAATAAATCTTGGTGACCTAATATTATGCTCATGCAAAACGTCTAAGGAGTAATGAATCGTATCAAATTGCGATCACCCCTCTCTCCCTTTATGTTGCCAATTCCAAATGATCTCTTTGCGATAACAATAAATTTGAAAAAATGTCAAGAGACGAGTAGGCATTTTTGAAACGTTAACCTATAGCAAAGATGCACATTTTACACAACAATAGCACAGCAAGTCACTCGCTAAGAAGGCATATTCAGTGAAAGCAAGCTAGGGAGTGTACTTTCATCGTAATTATTTCAATAAAAATGTATCTACCAAAGCAAAGCTTAAGTTAAAAATGGCTCTTTGAATATGTATTGTTTATATTTGACTCTTTTGGAAGCCAAGTTCGTCGACAACTATCCTAGGTCAACTTCTGCACTTTTATCTTGTATTAAATTATTTTTTTAGAATATTCCTTTTTTGAAATAAAAGTAATAATAGCCTTTTTATCAAACAGTGTTCATATTTTGACAGGGCGACTTAGAGCAGTTGGTTCTTGTGCCAAAAGCAGGACAGGCTCATAAGCAGTGCGCCAGCCAAGTCGTAGGCGAATCTACTCCATACGTCACTCAACGTGTCGCGTAACTGGATTTAGATAGATAAAGCGTGTCTCGACACAAGAATCCATGGGATTATGGTTAATATTGTTGTAAAAACGTTGCATATTGTCATTACGCAATCACATTATGATGTTAAAAATAATGATTTTCGGTTAAATCTCGTGCTGTCTCTTTTACTCATATACATTTGAATGACAGCAATAATGATAAAAGAAAATAAAGTATTAACTTGTCATAAGTGAAGCGAGCTTTTATTTGATGTAAATTTGACATCAAAAGATTTGATATGAGAATTGGAGTGACTTAAAAAGTATTTACGGCAAATTTATTTTCTTTTAACAATTTACATATTATTTTATAATGTTATTTTAATATGTACGTCAAAATGAATAATGTATTTTGTTTTAAATTACTTCGGACGTTCTTTTCATTTTTAGTTCAATTATTACATGGAACGTGTTTTAAAGTCGATTCACAATTTTACAGGGCATTAAAAGGATTTTAATTGCTTCGCCCAACAATATGATTTTCTTTTCATTTTTACAGAAATATTTGGATTACATGTAATTAATATTTATTCACGAAACGTTTTGAAGCATCTCATTGTTATAAGAGATTATAAACAATGAAAAAGTATATTAGTAAAATCAGTGTATAAATTAGGACCATTTGACTGTATGGAAGGAAATGAATCGAGATGTAGATTGGTTTAAGTAATTGTAGGTAAAATGTTATGTATTAATTTTTATTTAACTTATTTGTAATTAATAACAGGTAATATGTAAACATAATTCTGTTTTGTAATATGTAATGTGTAACATAAATCTATTCTACAAAATAGCTGTCGGTCGCGACTCTTTTTTTCTGAATACGTATTCATCAATTCATGACATTTTTAATTTGAATTAGTTATGGACTATTATTTATATTTTGTAATTAAATTATGTCACGTTACAGCTGATTTTAAGTTATATCTATTAAACTCTATAATTACTGTAAATCCTACATAAAAGCATAATCATAGTTCAGTTACTACTCTGAAACGTTCTCTGGTTGCTCGTAAAGTGCCATAATCGGTTCAAACGTTTTGGAAATGCGGATAAACAAAATATACTATAATTTTACTTATATTTCAATAGTTACAACAAAAAAAGAATCTTGTATCGAAATATTTTACGGGTACGATATTAATTATAATAATTTACGTTATATTTTCTCTTCTCATTTCTGTTTAAGAATAATAAATGTAAGTATCGAAACAGTTAGACGATGTTTTTAAACGTTTTACAATTTGTAAATTGGTTTTAGTTTGTTCTTAAAGGGGTCGCCATTTTGTTACAAAAATGGCCACGTATTTAATGTTAATACCTGGCTTCTACTACATAATTACGGCAGCTATTTAAATCATATAAATGTCGAACTGAAATAGAACATGTCAATATTCAATTTTGTATGTGGTAGAGCTACGCTGAAGCTGATTTCAGTATGAATGGGTCGGCTGGCCCGAGGTAATACCACCCTCTCACACAAAACCGACGTGAAGTAACAGTGCTTGCATTGTTCCGTTTCGTTCGGTCAGTGAGAGCACCGGAAGACCCACCTTCCTTCCCTTCTCCATCCCTCCAACCTATACTTCCCCACCTCACACCAGACACAGGTTGGCAACGCACTTGCGTCTCCTCTAGTATTTTAGTGTTTATGGACGACGGTGATCACTTAACATCAGATGACCTGCCTGTTCCTTTGTCTCCTATGATAAAAAAAATCTGTACAAAAATTGATATTTTTTTTTTAATTGATAAATGGCGATCCTTGTGTCTAGTCAAAAATATTGTCAATATAATATTAAGTGTTTCTCAGTATTCAAAGGTATGTTTTAAAATACATTAGTGTTTATTAATTAACCGTTGTTTGTATAATTTTACTTGAATAATGAAATAAAGTGAATAATACTGTGAACGATTTGTTTTATTTTAAAGTTTTCCCATAAAATAGCCTCGATAATGTTTTTGCACTGACAGCATATCGGGTGTTATAGCTGTGGATAATCAAATACCGGGGTCAGTAAAAGAATGTTATTCACACAACAAAGAGACAAGCGGAATTAATTCATTACAGAGAAAACAATAGATTTCTTATAATGTTTGTCGTTCCTTGCATTTACTTCGATGTGTAGAATAGAATTGTCATCGACTGCACAATGACTCGCTTATATATCTGTTATACACTGGGATGGAAATCTCTAGAACCTGAATTAAAATCTGATGTATGTAATCGATAACGTTGAAAAATAGGGTAAAGTTTCAAGACATTACATTTTTAGTAATTGTTTGTTTAAAAATATCTTGTGGGAAAAACCTAAATAAAACTGGCACAGAATAGAAAAAAATTATGTAAAAGGAGCTGTGATGATGATGTCTACCTTTTTTTTATTTAAGAGTGGAAAATTCTACATTTGATACCCCGTGCCGCCCGGAGACAGCGCGAGGGTTGTGCCGGACTCCTACCGGCTAAAAATCACTCCGCCTCCTTGCGCGATTGTGAACCAGGGTTTGGTACCTCACGGTTAACATGCTCCACCCCCTGGCCACGCGCTTGGGTCCTCCATAGATGGACGGGACGGAGACTCTCGTCCCAAGACAGAGGCCATTCCTCTCTCTTCTGCTATATGCCAAAGCTGCGACAAGTCGTGCTTCTCGTACACGAGTACTCCTTTGCGGCAATAGACTAATGCCGCATCTAATGTTGATGACTGCCTAGGTTAGGTTGTCTCTTGTATTAACGTAATTGTTGCCACCCCAGTATTCAAGTTTTCTTTTTAAGTTATACCAACAAATTTTACGCTGTAACAACAAGAAAACCTTTCCATATTTTTATTTAAGCCCAAGTGTCTTGTATTTTCCACTAAAAAGTATTATTGCATTTCTTGGAGTTTCCACGGCGGAATCCACTAAATCCTATGCCCCTATATTTATGACGCGTACGTGCTCACAGCTGGACTGGATATACTTTTCACTTTAAAAGCTTATGTATTTTAAATCGTTTTTAACAAGAATTTCAAACAAAAGCTTCAAAATATTTACTGATATCATTAGGTGGTATTAACTAAATGACTCGGTGATGACAATGATTATCTATTAATGAATTATAATTAAAATAAAATATATTTCGCTAATACGAAATGGATAAAACTACTGGTAGCTAAGTCATCTGATAAAAATATGAGGATACAACATAAATGTCTAAATAAGCATGACCTATATTTTGGTAACTGAATAACTAATATAGATACATACATATATGGCATACAAATGAGCAATCTCTGGTGACAATGTCCGCGTTAAATTAATAAATAGGTTTTTTCTTTACTTTATTTTTGGCTATCAATCTTTCAGATTATTACTGCCATTGTCGCGTAGTCAATAATATTACAAGCGTCGTGCGATCACTTTAATATTAAGCGTCGTGTGAGTCAATATTCTAACAACATGGTGGATCCCTTGTTAGAACCTACCAGGGAGTTTTTGTGGCATCTCAGAATTTCATGCTCCATGGTATTATTTGCCATTCACTTCACTTATGCACAATAAACTAACTATATTACGTAAAACACCACCAAATTTACATTATATAGAGTCTAATAACACAAGATTATGAATAAAATATAAAATCCACTACATGACAGACTAAGATCCCGCCAAAAACTCCAATAAAAAGGTTGATAATTAAATATACTACTTGATAATAATGATAAAATAGAGACGTCTATAATTCGGATCGATTGTGTTGGAGTGTTTAAATATACCCAAATTAACTCTTATCTTTATATAGAACTTAGAAAATTGACACAGTATTCGAGGGTTAAATACCTTTTTCTGCTCAATAGTAAAACCGACTACAAAAACATCACGCCCATATAATTTTCTAAGTTGCATATAAGAGAATAATTTTCTTAATAAAAAAAAAATAAGCTGGGACTGGCGGCATTACTCGGTTTGTAATTTATAAAACTCAGATTATTATCAACGCAGTTAAGTAAATGTAGACAAATTTTGTAGTTTTCCATCGGCTGAGTGCTTTAAGCGCTCGCCTTAAAAGTCCGGTGAAGCTGTTAAGACATTGCTGGGTCAATAGCGTACACATTTCGAAAAAAAAAATAAAAAAAAAATAAAAACTAGTTTTCCGATCGCGTAGCATAATTACTTCTTTGGCATAGAACACTGGCAATCTATACCAGTATTTGTACTAATTGTAAAACTAGTATCAATGTACTAATTACTAATATTAACTACCTTAACGATGAGAGATATATGATTGAGTTGTAAAGCTTGATAATGCCTACAAAAAAGTCACCGACAGTATATGTCTAACTTTTATATTTAAGTCACAAAAAGTAATTTTTTAATAATAATAAAAAAAATTTAAATCGTTAAATGATGTTTATTGGTCATATTGTCAATAACAATTATGGAATCTTATAAAAATACATAGCATGCAGTACTAACCAAATCACATAAAAATATTTATTACCCAACGAAGTGGGCACGGATCAGCTAGTTCTTAATAATGCTCGGTGTTTACACTTATAGTTTTATTTTCTAACCTATAATTTATATGGAAATAACTTTGCTCTCAAGGACCGCTGTGTTACGATAGATCACTTATAGTTATTACCAATAAGTAAGCTATAGAATGTGATAACAACTTTGCAATTCCATCTGATAGTTTCAGAGATTTACTCGTTAAAACAAACAGAGCAGAACAGAAAATAATATCTTATGTTAATATATTATTACGAATTAGCTTTATCAATTTATTTAAAACATGATAATATCAAAAAAGTATCCGAGCTGTAAAAGTCTTCAAAACAGACTAAAGTTTTCCAACGAAAAGGTAAAAAAGCTGATGACGCTTTTAACCCGAAATGAAAACTCTGTAACGCTATGAAGTCTCTTAAGTTTTCTGACGTAGAAAAAATATATTAAAGAATTACGTTCAGTTCCCTGTAACTTTATCCTTTTAGTAAAAAAATGTGTTAAAAGTGAATTACTTAATTTCCCTAAACCACTCTAAAATAAACAGACTATTATTAAGAATACACCATAAATATTTAAATAAAATATAGTTTCAATATTTTATTCACACTCTTGCGAATCATTTCATTCTTCCCAAAATTATAACTATATTTTTTATTGTGTATATTTATACTTTTTGTAAATGCATATAACATATGTTGTTATTAATGATGTAACAATTAAATAGGTGTATTTTAAAATATGTCGGTGCAATAGGAAACATGCTAAATATTCGGCAACTGTACTAATGACCTACTATTGACTTGCTGATCTTGGTTCGTAGTAGATAGCCAATAACTGAATTATTATTGACAGGATATTTTCAAATACGCCATGGAAAGATAGATAGTTTCTAACTTTATTCAAAATCGTGTTACCGTTTTTTTATGCCAAAAGGCAGCAGACTGGCTAACGGTCCACCTGATGGTAAATGGTTACCGTCACCTTTGGACAACTGCAACACCAAGGGCATGACTGTTGTGTTACCAACCTTGAAGAGCGCGTTTCAGCCCCTTCTTGAAGAGTCCTATATCATAGCCCTGAGGAAAAATCGTGCTGTGCAACCTATTCCACAACGCTAGCGTACCCATAAGAAAGGTTCGGGAGAATCTCACGGTGGTCGCCATTTTGCTAGCTTTTAAGGTGTATGGATGAGCAGCCAACCAGCGGCAGGTTTGAAATGGTGAAGAGGGCACCATATTAAAGAGTTCCTCAGAACACTCTCCATTATACATGCGGTAGAGCACACATAGACAGCCAATGTCTCTGCGAAGCCCTAAAGTCCCTAGTTCGCGTGTTAATTCGGAATCGACAGCAAACTTACTATAACTAACTTTTATCATCAAAATTCGTTTGGGTTTTGTTTGCTAAATAACAAAATATTTATGATAAAAATGTACTTGTAACGGAAGTAACGAGTGTAGAGCAAGATGATTCAAACTGAGTGAGGAGGTAAGGTGATTAGACGTTCCATTTGGTGTAAAGGAAAAAAAACGATGCGGGAAGAAAGAGAGCCTTGATTTAGTTTTGTTTCGACTGTGAAGCGAAGGGGTATTGTGGGGTTATCCAAATAAGAGTAAATTTTTTATCATCTTCTTACTCTTACCCCACCAAAGTAGGGTCGGCCTGACCTTTTACCCTTCACTGTCACCCCTCACACGTCAACTCAGTATTCACACATTTTACACACATAGTTTTTCACACAGGCCGTCTATACTATTCGGTCTTTCTCTACTATCCTATATCCATCCATCATTATAATCGAAACTTTTCTAGTTATATGAAAATACAAATTATTGATGTGAAATATCTATTTACACGCAAACCTTATTATTGCGGTGGCGAGTGTGTGAGACGTGGCGACGCGATGCCATGTACAACCAACTGTGCGCCATTTCTCTTGCCGCACTGAGCTCGCATACCTATAGTGTAATTTGGGATTATGTTCGTAGTTCGGTAGTTCGTTGAAGCTGTGAAGACCTTTTCAGGTGAACAGCGTTTTAGTTTCGATAAAAAAAAATAGATTTGTTCGTTTCGAACAATTTCGACTCCTCACATTTGCCAGGCGTCCCGTTTCGGCTCAATTTTTTTATATCGAATTTTATCGTCTTTTTAAATTAAATAATCTTTAGCAAATATATCACGTTATATATATATATATATATATGTGTGTACATACATATATATATATATATATATATATGTATATTTGGATATTTTTCGTATACCTATATTTTTACAATATGAAATTTAGCGTCTAATAATTTTTGGACATATTCACTTTACATAAGTTTCAGGCTTTAATACTAAAAGAAATGTTTAATTTCAGTAGAAACAAAATTAATTAATAGTGTAAAGGTTTACACTCTTTAAAAAAAAAAAAAATAGCACGTTAATTGCATGACTAAGTAGACGAAAGTTAATTTTCTCGGCAGCCATGATGATTACGCTGCAAAATTATTTCCAACAAACAACGAATGTAAGTTAAATAGTTTATAACTTTTAATGAATGAAGTTAAACATTTTGTTCTTAACAGTTCAGATCGCGGTAATGCTTATTAATAAAACATTATTCGAGTTAGTTTGTTCTGGTGATTAAAAAACTTTGTACAAAACTTGAGGGTCACTTTCACTTCTAATCAATTATTATTCGTTTCGTAATTGTTTATTTTTCGCAGTTTGTGTTAAATTATACGAATGTTAATTCTATTATTTGTACGTGTTTATTGACAGATTTTTTTTACATGAACTGGCTCTGCTATACCACGGGTACACATTACAATAAAGTCCCAAAACGTGTTACCGATTTGCCGGACTGCAAATTTAAGCGCCATGTTAAGCGGGTGTTATTGTCAAAAGGATATTATAGAGTGGATCAGTATGTGAACAATAGTGATGTCTGGAATTGACTCCTCTCTGTGCATCCACTATAAGCTGTATGATGTATTTAAATATATGTAAAAAAAAAATGTACCCGATCGAGTTTTTTGCTGGTTCTTCTCGATGGCTGGGTTGTTTCCGAACCGGTGGTAGTTTTTGACGTTCATAAGCGCCTTATTAGGGCCTAAACTGAATAAAGAATTTTTGATTATGTATCATATAAAGCTTAGCCTGCGTTATCAAACTATCAAACGCTCGAAAACACTTCCTTACTCTGTAATTAGATCTATACTATATATATCTATACTAATATTAGTATAATACAAAGTATAAAACAAAGTCCCCTACCGCGTCTGTCTGTCTGTCTGTTTGTTTACGATAAACTCAAAACCCACTGAACGGATTTTCATGCAGTTTTCACAAGTGGCTAAAGTGATTAATGAGGAAGGTTTTGGTATCTAATCTGTCAAGGTTTTTTTTTTATTTTCAGGTCGGGACAACGTTTGCCGGGCCCGCTAGTTACCTAATAGTTTTAGCTACCTTTTTCTTTTTTTACACGTGCTCTATAATTTTTAAAAGCATTATTGATATTTATTACAGGCTATTGGAAATTTCAAACTGAATGAATGGAATATATTTTCTACATAAAACCTTATTTAAACCAAGGGAAGGGATTAA
The DNA here is from genome assembly GCA_014332785.1 of Antheraea mylitta. Lineage (NCBI taxonomy): Eukaryota > Metazoa > Arthropoda > Insecta > Lepidoptera > Saturniidae > Antheraea > Antheraea mylitta. The sequence goes on from JACEII010000020.1 coordinate 4,582,496, forward strand.
ATTAAATAACTCTTCGGAACACTCGCTGCGATACAGACGGTAGAACACATTCAGTGAGTGATGACCCTGCGCAACTGCGAATTTAATTTGTTAATATAATGAATACTGTAAGTTCTATTCGATATGATAAAGTGTTTTATATTTTTAATCCTCCATGTTTTTTCTTATTATTGTTAATATATTCATTCATCGGACTGTTGTCTTATCCAGAAATGTAAGTAATGTTAATTTACTGCCCTCTGAAAAAAAAAACAAACAATTTCTTCAGTGATACAAACCAATGTTGAACATAGCAAAGTGTACCGCAATGATGACCGCATTTTCCTGTCTAATTTTCATCAAGTCCCCGGGCTTCATGTTTATGTAGTTTGACCTACTTTACGCTGTCACAATAATTTGTCGAACGGCATTTATCGAATCAAACGCTGTCGAGTTTCACGAGTTTTTATGTCATCATATTTTTTGTTGCTGGCTGTGCACGGTTGCTGATTTGATTATATTTTTCTTTAGATCGCTTAATTATTACGATTTTATCATGCTTTCTTTATCCAAAGTTTAACTCAGTTGCAAGGATTAGAATCTACGTCTGAACTAAGCCACGTACATATTTGCTCCTAAACGCTTTCGAATACAGCGACCGTCTGAAGACTCCTTTCTGAGAGCCAACTCATCTGCCTTTTTTGTTGTATATGTGTTGTCTTGCTTTAAACATGTAATTGCATTTGACACCACCTGATGAGAGTTCAAGATATTAGATTACAAATAATTATCAGCCGCAGTTAAAGTTTCTTATGTATTTCATCAAGCTCCTTTTCTCTCCAATTTCTTTGTATTCTCAAAAAGTCTGCATTCAGAGGGTTTAATCGTGCAAATTTTCCTATATCATTTTTGCTCACACTTCTATTGTAAAAGCTGTCTGATTTGATTTCAATTATATTGTATTACTTTGCAACATTATGCTTAGAGACAATAAATAATACGAATTTGAGGAGTTACATCATGATTAGTTAATTTGTTGTTATCTTCGCCTGCAATTGTTTGGTTTCTACCGTTTACCTGTAACAAAAAACAGTTGATTCTATTTATTTGAAATGTACCTTCAGAAATAAAAACGATCAGAAAAGGGAAACATTACTGACTTCAGCATGAATGGGTCGGCTCGTCCGGGGTAGTACCACCTTCTCACAGAAAATCGATGTGAAGTAACAGTGCTTGCATAGTTGCGTTTCGTTCGGTCAGTGAAGGCTCTGGAGGCTTACTTCTCCTCACATTCCCCGTCTCGATCCCTTCCCCCCCTTCCCTCCCCCAACACAGGCTGGCAACGCACCTGCGACTCCCCTGCTGTTGTAAGTGTCTATGGACGGTGGTGATCACTTAACATCAGGTTAGCTACTCGTTTGCCTCCTATGATATATAAAAAAAAATTAAATGAGACGTGTTCTCAAGCTGTCAAAGTACATAAGTAAGAGAGTACTTAATTTTCTTTCCATAATAAAACACTGTATTTTTTACGGTAAGTTCTACAGTGAACATTAAACTTTTTCTAAATGTAAGTATCTTGTATCTAAGTACACTGTGTTTCTGTCACAAGTCACAATGACTGTTTACTATGAAATATTTTATTATCTTCTTATTCATTACTTCGTTTTGTTCGTGTTATAATAGCTTTTTACAGTTAAACACAATTCATGTTACACGTTGCTAATGTGTCTTTCTATTGGTGAAAGAATTATTAAAATCGGTGAGATACTTTTTGAGTTTATCCATTACAAACATAAGATAAATATTTTCTCATTAGAATAGTAGTTTAGACGACTCTTAGATATTATAAAAAGTATATCTCGTTCAATGCTGAACTTAGTTAACATAATTATTTAAAAACAAAAATATACACATATTCTTTGATCAGATTAGATCCGTACAAATGATTCACCGAACATTCTGTTAAAGTACTTTATCTAAACAACTTTTTAGAATTTAACTGTAAAACATGAACACTACGGTATATCTAATTTGTATATTTCAACCACAATGATCCTTGTGTGTGAAAAAGTATACTATAAACTTGAAGCCATTAATTTTAAATGATGTCCTTTATTGGATCCAATTTCATTCCATCGTGTTGTTGAGGTAATAAAATTCATATACATCAAGTCGTTGGAATATATATTTACATACGAATACAGTGACGTGATACTGAAAACAGTAGTGTGGTTTTATGAAATGAATTTATGAATACATGATATATATAACAATAAATCAGATGATAGGTGTATGTTAAAAAATGAGCACAATATGTATTTAAATCATTTTGAATGGAGCCATGTGCGCCGCGATATTGGACTTGCCTGTCTACTCCGCGGCCGGCTGTAATGCAACATGAAGACGTAAAAATTTTAAACAATGGAAAAAAGGTTTACTTAAAAAAAAATCAAATTAACCCAAGCCAATAGATTAATCCACGGATACACCTAATAAAAATGTAACTTAAAACTAATTAACTCATAGAGATAATATAGTTAACATAAATCCTTAAGTTATTTCGCTTGACCGCAGCGTAACTATTTAACGTGTCATCTTCATTCCTTGGTATAATTTTCGTGAAACTTGAACTCGATGTTTGTAGTTTGACCCATTTTCTAATTATTGTTCCTAGAGTGACTCGAAATATTTGCGACAACTCTGAACTTCTCACCGACGTTGTATGTAATTCTAAGCTCGTTACCTTTGTTTATTTTGCACTAGTTGGTGACAACGTTTTTGTTGTCATGAAAATGGTTTTGCTAAGTCGTAGAAACTATTTATTTCCATTTTTTGCCCTTTGATGATTACAGTTGATCAAATTAATAGAATGTAATAACTTTTCTAAGTGAAATTGTATGGCTTTTAAATTCTTATGGGCAACCTTTTTGTGTGATAAAAAGCGGTATTAGTAAATACTATGTCGGGTAGAGTGCAGTAAATATCGGTTCTTATCAGATCAACGAAGTTAAGCAACGTCTAGCGCGATCAGAACTTGAACAGTACACCGAATCACGTTGGTTTTTCGTTGTATTCATGTTTATTTTTCGGCCGTAACTAACATATTTTATTATATCAATATACTACGTTTGGGGACATAGCGGTGCAAACAACAAATTATTTTTTAAGAAAATGTAAAAGATAAAAATGACTATTGTAAACATCTTTAGGAGATAGATATACTCGAATACCATCGTGGACATTCGTCCAAATAATCTAGATGTGCAATTTTAGAGTACATTGTTGCTATGTCAAGATCGAAGGGAATCTAGTAAGGTTAGTTGACAATACTGTATTCTTGATTAGATTCCAAATTACAATGGGGCCCTCACATTAAAAAAATGGCGAGCAGATTAAGTTCTGCTGCATTCGCAATACGGAAAATTCGCCAGCTTACAGATATTGCCACTGCTAGGTTAGTCTACTTTGCTTACTTCCATAGCATAATGTCTTACGGTATTCTGCTGTGGGGTACGGCTGCTGAGGTGGAAACCATATTTTTATTACAAAAACGGGCAGTTCGAGCAATATATAATATGGGACCCCGCGAATCATTAAAAACGAAATTCCAGGAATTCGGTATCTTAACTCTACCCTCCCAATACATTCTTGATAATTTAATGTATGCCTGTAAATACTTTGAAAAACTGAATTTAGTAAAAGACCGGCATAATGTAAATACTAGAAACTGTAATAAACTGGTCGTCCCATGTTTCAGACTTAGTAAAACCAGTAATAGTTTCTTAGGTAACTGTGTTAGGTTTTACAATAAAGTCCCAAAACGTGTTACCGATTTGCCGGACTGCAAATTTAAGCGCCATGTTAAGCGGGTGTTAGTGTCAAAAGGATATTTTAGAGTGGATCAGTATGTGAACGATAGTTATGTCTGGAATTGACTCCTCTCTGTGCATCCACTATAAGCTGTATGATGTATTTAAATATATGTAAAAAAAAATGTACCCGATCGAGTTTCTTGCCGGTTCTTCTCGATGGCTGGGTTGTTTCCGAACCGGTGGTAGTTTTTGACGTTCATAAGCGCCTTATTAGGGCCTAAACTGAATAAAGAATTTTTGATTATGTATCATATAAAGCTTAGCCTGCGTTATCAAACTATCAAACGCTCGAAAACTCTTCCTTACTCTGTAATTAGATCTATACTATATATATCTATACTAATATTATAGGGAGGTAATGTTTGTGAGTTTGTAGGAGGTAATCTCAGGAACTATTAAATTGATTTTGAAAATTATTTTACCAATAGAAAACCATGTTATTTGTGACTATAATAGGCTACATATTAAGCCAATAATTAATAGGCTTTTTTGTGGTAGTCGGATTTGCAAAATAAGCCGAAGAAAAAAGGTCGAACGGAAACATTTCTTACAAAAGCTTCCATAACGATGAGAGAAATAGGCTCGAGTTCTAGAGCTTTATAATGTCTACGAAAAAGTCACCGAGAGCATATGTCTAACTTTTGTATTTAAGTCACAAAAAGTAGTTTTTTATAAATGTTTACGGCCGAACGATGTGGACACGGGTCAGCTAGTGTAAGGTATAAAATACATAATATACTATACACACATATCTTTAGGAAGAAATTCTCTTAATGATAGTAAAACTTTATCAGAATCTGTTGCATCATTTCGAAGAACTAGGGTAACAAACAGATAGACACAAAAATTAATTTTATTTTTATAACATTTAAAAATGTGGATATTGATTAATGCAGAAAAATTGAGGATGTGCATCACTTGATGATGGAGTGTGCTAAGAACCGTATCGAAAGAGAGTCGTTGATGAGTAGTATAAAAAGTAGTGGCCAGAACATAGGTAGGTATTTGTTAAAGCATCTTGGCTGAACCCTGTTCGGGTGATGTTAGCAAGCTGTATGATCTGGTAATGATATCCCGTCAGCGACTCTCATGATAGAGCTAGTAAGATTGGGGAACAATGGGGCTGGTATGTTCCATGGAATAAAAGCCCCTTTAAACAATGTAAAATAAAAATAGGATATTGATTAATTATTGGCTGTTTTCTATTCAGGTACTATAAATATATGCTTATAATAATACAAAACGAAGTAGTGCAAGTAAACATCGCACTAATGGGTAAATGCTAATTCTATAAAGAAACGTACTGCGTGCTTGATTATTAGGCCAACCAAATTAATATTAGCAATTTCAAACTATATGGATTTTTTATGTTCGGTTTTGTTCAATCAAATAGAAATTTTAAATTGTACGCAAATTTTAAAAAAAGAACGTATACCTATACATATTTAGGCTTTTTAGAATATTCGAAATGTGTCGATAAAATATTATTATAGTTAATTTAATTATTAAGATAAATTAAGTGAAAAACGAAGTAGGTCGTTAACTGAAACACTAGACTCTTTTAAATCAATTCGTACTTGGTCTATTTGTTCCACTGCCTATTGTCTACAAGATGGCTGGGATCTATAATTCTATTTTATTTCATCATAAACTAAATATTAAACCAAATTAAAGTATCATCGACATGGCGTCGATGGACGTAGGTTCGAATCCTAGAAACAGAGTCGGAGCTTTCAGTAAAAGAAAACGTGATAAAACAATACCACGATGGTATGGTTTTTCTCTACGTCTGTATTTATAGCTACCACTTCCAAATTGAAAATATGTGACTAAGCACCTGTTGATTTTTCCAGGCAGATGCACTTGAACGCCAGTTCCCTCGAGGCTTATCATCATCATTTAACTTATAAAGTAAAAGACATCGCTTGATTTTAGGTGAAGATTAGGTCTGAACCACTAATTTTGTAGTACCTAAGACTGTCTCTTAATTGCAGTTGCCGAAATGCACAAAATGCTTGGCGACATATTTTTAATTTCAAGCAAGTAACTAACTAGCTGTGTATGAGAAAAGCCATCATAATTTGGCAGCCATTATATCTTCAAATAATACAAAATAGCATAATTATTCATTTGTCCGTTATCTGTGAAAATATATAATGTCAGTTTGGTGTACCAATTTGTTAGAATATTCACAACATTAATTTCAAAAAGATAATTAAAAACATTATTGTTTGACTTAACGTAATAAATGTAGAAATATAAAATATTATAGCTAGTTGATATTGCAGAGAAAACGGTAGATCTTGAAGTACTTGAATATTGAGCACCCACATTGAACATAAAATCGTGATACCCCTACAGTGCATTCATATAGATATAAAACGATATGCTGTGTAAACAGCGAGTTGGCAATCTGCCGGTAAGCGTGCCAAATATTGTCACGTTGAAAATCTACACATTCTTGATAAGTTGACATTTCATTATGATTTATGGGAATTCGTAGCAATTTCAGGAAGTGAAGTGGCTGCTTCGAATAACAATGTTGGCTCAGGAAATTTTCAATATTTTGCAATACTAAAAATAACAAGTTAATTTTCTTTCTTTGTACAATTTTTTTTGAATTTTGTTTTTATTTGATGTTTTAGAAACTAGTCATTAAATTAGTATGTTAGTGATATAATGGCGTTATTAACATCTTTAAAAGCATAAATCTCTATTATACCTTGAGATTCGAAAGGTTTATACGAGAAAACTTCATAATAGGTAACTCAACTCATATTACCAACTCTTTTTCGTTCGTGTTTATGCCTTCATTCTTTATCTCCAAAAAATTTTTCAATGATACATTTGTGATAATTACCACAAATATATGCTCGTAATAACACAAAATTAGATAGTACGAGGAAATATCCCACTAATGGGTAAACAGTAGTTTCACAAAGGAACATACAGCAAGCTTAATAATTATGCCAACACACATTACATTAGCAGTATCAAACAATATGAAATAGATAGTTATTGACTGAATTAGGTCAAATTATAATTTCAAATCATTGATAAATTTAATAAAAATGATTGATGTAAATTGAGACTTTTTAGAATATTTAAAATGTGCCGATAAAATATTATCATAGTTAATTCAATTATTACTAGGAATGAAGAAGAAAACGAAGTAGGTCGCTAACTGAAACACTAGAATATTATAAATCAATTAGTACTCGGTCTGTTTATTCTGTTACCTTTTCTGTTTAATTGCACGATCTTATTAGTCATATTTTATTTTCATCACCTGTATCCAATTAGCTTACATTTGTAGCATTACGAATTATGAAGCAAAACATGTTAATCAACATCATGGGATTACTTTTTTTTGTTATCGGTCAGTTATGAAATCCTAAATAAACTTTGCCGGCTAAATATTTAACACCAGAAAGACTGGATGTTGACAAGGATAATATTTGGACGACCCGAATAAACTTTGTTCGTATTAGATATTACTTTTTCTTCAACTTTCTTTGCACCATATATTTTCATGTAGATCATCTTATTTCCAAAAGAAAAACAGTCATGATTACAAACTGTTCCAGTTACAGAAAAATTGCTAATACATTTTAATAAATCCTATAACATTATTGGCAAACAAAGACTTCTTTAAATCAAATAGTAAGCGAATGCTGACTAATATCTTTGGGCAATTGACAAAAGATTCAATGAGCAAGGCATATGTTAAAATATGAATTTATTGAGCATATATATAAACACAACAATTAGTTGAAGATAAAATATGATTTTTGAATAACAAACTCGTAATATTACAGAGGACTAGATAGATATTTAACTGAGCATAGATTGCGAAGAACAGTCGTAATAAAAGTCAATTAATAGACAAATATTAATTAGAATATAACATATTTTTTAAATAATATTACATTTATTAAGTAATATTAGTAGGTAATTTTCTAAATATTATGCAACAGTAAGCTAATGTTTCAAATTCCCGAAAGCAAACGTGGACTTAATTACCATTGAAACATTGATAAATTAGAGTTCTCCTGCTAAATTGCGGTAGACCCAGTACTTTCATTCAACGTCAAGTAAAGGTATTACAAATTAATTACAAAGTAACAAATGTAGTAAGTTTTGAAAAGTTTGGTCCAACTTCTACAAGCCGCTAAGCTCGAATCAAGGTTAATTGTATAGACGATCTACCTCACCATTCGATAACCCCGTCTACCTCTATTAAATATATATAAACTATTGGGATATGTCTTCATTGAACACCCGATAGGTTGAATATATTTATAGACCATATAATAAGCTGCAAAATAAAATCTTTATATCACTGTAGCATCAACAAAATATTGTGGTTACTAATCTTGCACAAATTGGCTTACACTTTTTTTTGAAAATAAGCTGTATACGACAGTTACTTTTTGTTTATTTTTTAAACAATGTGTACTTCTAGGAATACCTCACACCTAGATATCCTCAGATCTATACCTCTATTCTCCCAATTCACAAACACCCACATAACATAACAGGACAATCCACATACATCCCGATATTTGGCACTGTGCTGTTCTTGCCAATATAGCTTTGCATTTGATATCTGATATCTGCTATCCAAAATGTGTAACGTTAAATCCTATTACTACGCATCACCGCAATAGTGTTGAGTATATTTATGTATGAGAGTGAATATGTAACAATTTTCTTAAGTTACTCTTTGCAGCAATTAGTACTTTTTGGCTTCGATTATGTAGACCCGTACATTTAGAAATAATCGCACCTTTACCTGTGAGGATTTTGGCTCTATTCATTTGTTCAAATGAGACTACTATAATTATTCCTCTATATTTTCAACATGAAACAAAAAGAACAATTGAGAAAATCCTACGAAACGTTGACAATAGAAAACCAATTATAGAATCTAGAGTGGATAATGAATACGAGGCTCAGAACTTCAAAGTAGAATGAATGACTTGTTAGATGAAAATGTACCAAGCGATCACCGAAATTTTAAAACAATAAGTTCTTGTTTGTCAACATTATTAAGTTATACTGGTTACGAGAATTCGACGAAAATTTTCTACTAATTTGAGATTATAATGGTTATCAAGTGGTAACAATACAATACAATTTTGAAGGTAAATTATTAAAAAATGCGAAGTTGAATTTTCCAGTAAGTTGTAAGTTTAATGCAGCATTATTATCTTTACTAACGTTTGTTGTCATAAAAATAATTTGACGATTGTATATAGAAATTGTCAAAATGGTTTTAATTTCATTAATTAATTACCCTCCACACGAATTAATAAAAAAATGCTACAGATCAATAATGTTCATTGTGTTGTTTACTTTACTCTTTGTAGTATTCAAAGCAATATCATTTACTCTTTTAAATTTTCATGACAATAATTATAAAAATATTTTGTAACTTGTTTTACCTACTTTCTGTCTAGACTACACACGAATATTAAAACATAGAAAATGGTATCAACGTTTTCCTTTAAATTACGACAATGTTATGAAATAAAATGACTATTGAACAACTGAATTCATCAATTCAGGCAATATTTTTGAAGACTATTGCCTTTTGTATCACTCACTCATCATTTTGATCACTCACTGTATAGAGGCTAGCTGTGCCCACGACTTCCTTCGCGTGGAACTTTTATGTAAAACAACAGTGATTAATAAAATAAATTCATCTGAATGTATTCAGTTGATTTAGTAATATACTTTTTTCTTGTATTTAAATCGTATCGTTGATAAAATTACAATATGTTTTAATAGACTGAACCAATTTTAATAAAACAAAGACTAAATGCTATTTGGAGATATGCTTTATTATATTTTCTATAAGGGGATTTATCATGAAGACAGTATTTTAGCAGTGATGCGTGTTCAAACAAAGAGACATACAGACAGATAGACATTTCTAAAAATGATACTTATTCCTAGACATCTGCAACAATTTTTTTTACAAAAATCTAAAAGTACAAACACATTTAAATAATTTTCTAGATTTTTAGCAATAACGTTTCACTTTTACGTTCGCTCTTTAAAACGTTTTCTTACAAATTTTTGTCCTGATAATTAATTACAAACAAACGCAATAAAAAAAATTTAGCTAAATAGGTGTATCAAATCTGAAGTATTTGTGCGTACATATTCAGCAATTGGTTTTTAAAGATATATTTCCCAACCTTTTACCGTACGGTAATGTTGATAGTGTAATTAAGGACATTAATAATATTTTTTTTTATTGTAGCATGGCAAAATGACTGCACTATGCCTGATGATAAGCACAGTGCAATCAAAAATAATAGCGACTACCGATTGACACACTATCCATCGCCGGTCGCCACTATCATGCCGGCCTGCAAAAAGCTGGATATGCACAGGCTGATCCCGAAACGCGACCCGCATAAGCGAATCACTATTACGGGCTTTTTGCCATATACATGGTGGTTGCGACCCAGTCAGGCTGTAAAACCATGCCACCCCGCTTTCGCCATTGCCTCGTTCGTTATTCAGCAGGGTGCACCACGTGCAGGTTAGGTTGGCTCGCGTGTCTCAAGTCTTATGATGTTATTTGACACCCCTTATACTCCAAATTAGTACAGTTTACTAGATATTACCTCTCATCATATACTGAACGCAACACCATTTGGCGGTCACCCAAACACCCAGACGTAAACCGTCAATGAAGCTCGTTCTACAGGATATGGTAAGGATACATTTACAACATTAAGTTTTATCTTCTTTGTGAATTATGTTCCTCGTAATTTTCTTCCCATAATTCGTTATCTACCCTAATTATTATGTATGGTGTAGTCAGTAAATTTATTTAAAATTAATAAACAATGCACTACATGCCTAAACGTAATGTAAATTTAAAAAGAATATTTGTATTTTTGTAATGTTTTTATTTCACAAACAATTATTTAAAACATCGAAATTTATTTTAAACCACATAAATAAATAATAAAAAAGAATATTTTCCAACAGCTTCTTTGAAACACGTTCAATGATTTTACTAAATTGACATCGCCTCGAAATGGAAGAACGTGCTTCTTCACTATGCTCCAATTCTCTTGAATTTTAAGTAGCATCTATACCGCGTTATAAAAGTACATATATGACAAATTTTGAACTCAAATTTAAATAGAAACACTCGCGGTAAATTTTATTAAGACAACTTCTAGAAATTAGTTTTTAAGTACTACAACTAAACTTCTTACTATTTATTTGTAGTCCGGTGAAGCTGTTAAGACCTTGCTGGGTCAATAGCGTAGACATTTCGAAAAAAAAAATCTTACTATTTATTTCTTCATTTATTTGAGATACATAATATACTTATTCGCTCTTAGATTGTGTTGATCATTAAATATAAAAATAATTTCAGTATCTGCCATTTGTCCAGGTCAATCATCAACATGGCAAGACCGATTATAGCAAACAGAACTTTTAGGTTTTTTTCGATAGAGGCCGCACAATACTGATGAAATTTAACATAAATCGGAACAATAGCTTGAAATTGCTAATGCAATTACGTATTACGATAATTAGATTAATCACTAAAAACAAAAATACAATTATAAAAGAAACGAGCTCACAATTAATTAGTATTTCTTATGAATATAATAGAATATTATTTGAGTTATAGTTATTTTATATTTTTTTGGGCAAATTTAAGATAATCTGACCTGAAATTAGGTGACAATGTGGTTTCACATTGTAGCACCACAAACTTAGAGGAAAATTGTCAAATGTTAATGATGCAATAGATCTATGTCGTTTGTGGACTACTTTTCCATTACTGTTATTTTCAATTATGCTTACTACATTTATATATACATCGAAGGAGGCAAACGATCAGGAGGGTCACTTGTTTTTAAGTGGTCACCGACATCCATAGATACTAGCAACACCAAGGGAGTAGCAAGTGCGTTGTCAGCCTGTGCTTGGGGGAGGTCAATGATCGAACGAAACGCGACAATTCAAGCACTGTTACTTCACGCCGGTTTTATGTGGGTGGGGTGGTATTACACCGGGCTAGCCGACCCATTAATGCTTCCTGTAATAATAATAGCTTAAAAACCAGTAATAGCTTCAGCGTGGCTCTATTAATACTATATACGCTATATTTTCAGAGAAAGGGTAATCATCGAATAGACTTTCTAATTAATATAGTACAATCTACGCTTGCTCTAAGATCAAAGAGCCACGTGCAAAACTGTCCACTCCGCTGATCAGCTTGAATATTTGTAATATAAGCTGATGAATACTAAAGCTTTTATACAATGAAGTCTTTCTTATTCTAGTTTCTAGTAGTCCGGTGAAGCTGTTAAGACATTGTCAATAGCGTAGTGAGATCGAAAAAAAAGAACTTTCTTATTCTACAGTCTATTTTTCAGGCCTAAAGTTTTAGTAACGAATAGCAATTGTTTTTACAGTAACGCTATTGAGAGTACATTATTTACTGGTAACGCAATTTATTATTTATGTATTATTTCCTCTTCTTTATTCCGCATATTTTATCTATACTTTCGCCGTTATCTATTATTAATGTATTCTGTTTCAACCCCTTCCTCTCCAAAAAGAACGGAATGCCGTTCGCCGCCCACGCCACCACACTTCTTCTCCTAAAAGCTTATGAGACCGCACGCTAACTCGCACAGAAAAATAACTTATATTTAGTTATTTACTGTATTATCGGTGTATGAACATTACCGGGACAGTGTTATTCTGTATATACTTTGCGGTGGAATCCCAGAACCAGCCAAGACCCGGTAAGTTCCGTTTAAACTCCTACCGCTAAATATATATATTTTCAACATATAATGTACAAACCAAATTAATTGTAATATTGATTCATGTTATTTTTAAATAGACGCAAATTTATATATTTAGTTAAAAGTATATTTGCATGAACACAAAAATCATTCAATTTTCTTATAATAAAGACCTAAGAACTTGGCAGCGGAGTAATCGAATGAGACATCTGCGAGATACCACAGGAAATAGGCTGCCGGCGACGTTCGGAAATGGCGTTATATTTTACAGTCGAATACGTAGGCATGCACGTCGTTATGAAACGGTGATCGTCGAGTCTGGCTTTTATGCAACTTCTATGCAATTCAAGTTGAACTTAAAACGGAAATGTAGTTTAAATATTGTAAAGATATAAATTTGTATTTTGAGGTAAAACTTTTTGGGACGGTGTGAATTGGATTTTATAAAACGAAAAGTGTAACCAAAAAGAGATAGCTATAAATGTATAAATAGGTTTTAGGCTCTGAGAGAACGGGATAGTATAAATTCTTAGTGTACTTGAAATATATAGAAAGAGAGAGAGAAAAGTAGTCATAGCGTATTATTTTGTATCGGATCGTAATGAGTATTGCGAACTTTAAAAAAATGTTCAATCTTGACATAGTTAATGTATATTAAAATATCACAAAATAATGCTAAAAACTAATGTTTGCCACCTCCATAGTGTTTTCATCTCATTCTCTTTAAATCGGAATAATAAGTTTCACTTCTACAACGTGTGAACTCGTACACTTGTTTTTTTTTTTTTAGTCAAACATTGGTAACTTCTGTAGTAGTTCAATCGATAGCTTGGTCCAAAGATAACTTTGATAAGTTGCAGGTTCTCCAAAATCGTATTTTACGTAAAGTGACCGGTGCCCCGTGGTACATCCGGAGGGTCGATCTCCATAGAAACCTAGAGATCCCTTCTATCTGGGCGTACGTAAAATCACTTACGATTAGTTATTTTGAAAAAGCCGCGAGTCATCCCAGTCCGTTAGTGGTATCCACCGCAAACTATGAACCCGTACCTAACGTTGCGCTTATAAAAGACGTCCGCAACACATTTTTACCGACCCTCCTGATTCAATCACGTCAGCGAACGACCAGTACCAGCCTGTCCCTCGAAACAGAGCGTGTTCACGCCCACGCCCGCGTAACCACAGATCACGCCGCCGTGGTCTGGGGGTTAATTTCGCTCTCGCACACCCGATTAGGCCTCCCACGGCAGCGACTCAAGCCTAGGTTCGATCCCTCGGTAGGGAGCCCTTGAGTGCGTTGCTTGCGCGATACGGTGACACACAAATATACATCACCGCTACAACACTACACGTTCACCCCCACACACATGCACGCCTACACGCTTACACATGAAAGTGGAAGGGTTTACTTTTTTTTCCCTTATTGAACTGAAAAACTCAATTTTCCGATAATAAATATATGGAGGAGTGGTTGAGGCGTGTATGCTTGGTACACATATACGTTTCAACAACTCATACATATAGGAATAGTTAGCTAGGTTAGCTAAGATAGGCCGCGATTTTGCATGCAACAGGCAACAGCCAAGCCGAGGTGTGCCGTGCACCCTTGAGCTGGTTGCCAAAATAAAATCGGCTGAGTGCCTTAAGCGCTCGCCTTAGTAGTCCGGTGAACCTTGCTGGGTCAATAGTGTAGTCATTTCGAAAAAAAAAAACTCGATAGCTTGATACATAAATCCTTAATAATATAAGACCTGATGCGTAAGTTATCTTTTAAATTTTATAATTAAATAGGAGGCCCAGCGGACGTTGTCTTTAATAAAGAAACTTTCACAAATCGTATACCTAAATATTCCTCGTAAATCAATATTATTACTGGTGAAAACCGCATGAAAATTCATTAAGTTGTTTTTGAGTTTATTTCACACAGACAGACAAACGTGGCAGAGGATTTTGTATAGTGATGTTCGAGTTGTAAGTGTTTGATTATATATATGTTTTTACGTACTAATATTTGTAAGTTCCAGTACATTCTGTTTACGAAGGATGGTTGTGGGTAATCAAATTACGATAACACTTTTAAGAGCGCAGCATAGATGTTGCGGTGCGAGGTATCGGGGGCCAAGGATGACTTAGCCGTTCAACGACGCTTATTCAAAATATTAAAATAAAATGTGTAAGAAACAACAAGCAGAGCTAAGCCCCTAAAGCTTCGTATGCGTTTGTATCTTTATTTATGATACCACTGACCTTTAAGTAACTCTAACGCTTTATGCAACCCACGCCAATGTAACTCCTTCATGAGAAGATTTCTTTCTACTATTTTGACATTTTTGTTTATATTTTAGGTCATTTAATTGATATATTCTAATATGTTATTTATGTTTTGGTAAAGTTTCATCGAGAACTGTTTACGAGTTATGCGTTAAAAAGTAATAAATATCCATTATTCTTACATTTGAAGGATTTAATTAAAGGAGTTTGATTGTAGGAGACAATTTACTAAACTACTGCTGTCAATTAGGCAACTCATTCACACTTACAGAAACGTACGTTCAGGCTGTAAGGTAAGTCTTGTTTTACTTAATTATACAATAACCGCATACGAAATCAAGGGGCTCGTTAATTTACTTTTAATTATTTGTGTAATAAATTGCTAAGATATATTTTACTCTTAATAGGTTGTCGCATTAACGAACATAAATGAAACAAAATTTCCCATCACGGGGACTCCATCCGGCAGTGCATTAACAAGATTTACGGATATCATGCTATTAACGGAATAAAGGCCGTGAAAATGTACCATAAAACAGGTTGCCACTAAATTCAATTGCCTATTAAGTCATGGACATAGCTGTCGCACGCTACGCCACGCTACGCTACGCTACGAGATAGCCGTTGCGTTCTACAACACTACAGCTTTTCATTTAAATATTTGACCCTTTATCAGATTCTTCAGTTTAGTTTACTTTTTTTTTATTATTGTTATTGTATTATTATTTTTGATTGTCGACTGTTGCTTTATCCATTTGTAAATAAATAAATAGATATATTCCTTACTAGCAGTGCCCGCGAACTCCGTTCCGCCTTTAAGTATATTAAAAATGAGTTTTTTTGCATAAGAACCTTCTGTCAATAACCAACACATTAAAAAAATAATTAGCGAAATCGGTTCAGCTATTCTCGAGATTTACCAACACATTCAGCGATTCATTTTAATATTATAGATAATATTTGTATTTTCTTAAAATAACGTCATTGAGACTAACATTATTTCTATATTATTATTTGACTGACTATTATAAGAAGTTATTGGGTCATGTGTAAACAATGGAAATTTGGTGTATTTTTTTATTATTCTAAAGAGTCGAACTGCAAGTTTATGTAAGTTTGTATTGTAGAAAAAGAGATAATCCATAAATAGCTGATTTAGTTTTGAAATTCTGTATATTTCCTTAATTATTTCTCTTCCAAATAGGTCGTACGATTTTTTTATATCTTTTTTTGCACCTGATTGACCTCTGATCATCACCTGAATAATTTTTACCTATACCTGGATCTAGTAAATGGCGTCGTTTTCATATGGTATATTATTTCGATCAAATTTTATTAAAAAAAAAATTAAATTAGTTTAAGTTTTCTCTGGAAATACCGATTCTTTTATGAAAATTCTTTCACTTGTAAAAAACTATGGCGTTCTTGAGCAACATTTGTTATTATTATTAAGTTTTATATTTACTCGTATAAAATCGTATAAATCTTGGGTGTCTTCTGTTAATTCGTAGACAAATATTAAATAAACTTTTTAGAGAAGATTCCCGTAAAGTGACTGATGCTTTTAGCAATAAAATCCTTACAAGTTTTAATTACGAATAATAATGCGATAGTGACTTTGTTTATTCGTTATGCTTTCACAACTTAACTACTCCAGACGTTAATAACATATATTATTAAAGGTACATAAAAGTTAATAGGGTACATACAACTTATACAGAAATAAAACCTTAGTTACCGAGGCATAGGTTTTATTATTTTTGAATGGATTATAACTTGAAACTTGTGACGCGACGTAGCAAACGTAAAGAATACTTGAACACTTACACTCTGTAACGAGGCTTATAAACGGCAATAATTCAGACTAAATATACGTACTGTACTGTAATTAGGATGCTATATTATCTCTCTAATGTTTATGAACGTTTGGCCCAAAAGTGAAATTACCTAACATATTTATTATATTAATCATATTTTCCAATATTATTATAAAAATAACAAATTCAAATTATGGGTATTATTGCGAAATAACAATATTTTGTGAACTTCTTTCAAATTTTCAACATATATGGACTTTTTGGCTCATGCCTCTTCTACTGAACATTATTCTAAAGTCATCATCATCATTACCCTTATCCCATCTAAGTAGGGTCGGCACAACATGTTTTCTTTTTCCACTCTCTCCTATCAAATGTCATCTCAGTATTCACACCTTTTACGCACATATCATTTTTCACACAATCCATCCACACCTTTTTCGGTCTTCCTCTACTCGTATATCCATCCACTATTATACTCAACACTTTTCTAGTCACATGGTTCTCATCTCTTCTCATGACATGCCCATACCATGCTAACCTATTACTTCTCAACTTCTCTGTCACCGGTGCTATTTTCAAACTTCCTCTGATATACTCATTCTTAATCTTATCCATTCTAGTCACACCACACATCCACCTTAACATTCGCATCTCTGCCACATGTAATTTCCTCTCATCCGTTTCTTTCGTAGCCCAGAACTCAGATGCATACAGCATGACCGGTCTTATCATGGTTTTATAAACTTTCCCCTTGAGTTTCAATGGCATTCGTGGGTCACAAGCTACCCCAGACACATTTCGCCATTTCATCCATCCTGTATTTATCCTGTTCCTCACATCCTTATCAATGCCACCGTCGTTTTGTATCATTGAACCGAGAACATTATTCTAAAGTATGTCTGTTAAGTCTAGTAAATAAATTTCATAACTGTTTATTCCGTATAATAACTGGTCATTTCATGCCCTATCGCACAGCGTACAGTCATCATCAATCTTTTTGGTCGCTCTAAGTATAGCCATAATATCGGGCTTGTAGTCTAAGTGTTCGGCCACTAATTGGTTGTTGGTAGGCAAAATTCTTTTTTTTTTGATGAGGATGATCGGTCACTTGCTCGGCGGCACTTGCTCGGAACCCGCACTTTCATTCGGACTCACTCGCCACTACTACGGCTGCCCGGAATTCTATTTTGTGTGCGTTAATCTGAAAATACTAGTGTTATCACCATCAAAAACGTGGATGGAGAAGACATATTATATCAAGTGATATATCTTATCTGGATTATAAAGAAATACATTCGGCATACATTTTTCAAGAGGTATCTACCTCCAGCCAATATATACAGTCATAATATACAGTCCACTGCCTAGGCTAGGTACCCCGATGAGTGTGGGTGTGGTGGTGGCCACCCCTCTAAAAGCTTAATACACAATAAAGAGCGCAAAATCTGGGCTGTGTATCACAGGTTTGCCACGCAAGGTATAAAAACTCTCCTCAGGTTAGATACACTATTACACGTCTACCCGAAGTAAAGAATATTGAAAAACCACGTGCATGTAATGGACTTTCATTCTATATGCCACAAATATTGACTGGACATGGGTATTGAAGGCAATATTTTAATCGCTTAAGATTATTGACGACAACACCTGCCCCTGCCAGAACACATCTGTGCAAATTTTTTAACACTTGCTTTAAGATTGCCCCAGGCTTAGCATAGAATGCTTTGTGATAATCTCCAAACAAATCCATTCGAAATTTTGGGCTTGATGGAGAAGAAGTCTGTTATCAAATCGTTGGATAATTTTGTCAAGTATGTGATTACTAATCTTAAGACATTTAACGGACTTTGATTACCACGACACTCATACCTGCATCTAAATCATTTTGAAATAACCACGACTCTATTACTTTTATCTATATCAGGACGAACAAATCTCGGTGACTTAATATTATGCTCATACAACACATCAAATGAGTGAGTACTGAATCGTATCAAATTGCGATCAGCCCTCTCTCCGTCCATATTGCTAATTGCAAATGATGAAATGATTTCTTTGCGAAAACAATAAGTTTGGAAAAATTAATAGAAGTAAAGTGAAATAAATTGTCTTGATGTTATACATATAATATAACGCATAACCGACGTAAAGTAACAGTGCTTGCAGTGTTGCGTTTCATTCGGTCAGTAGGAGCACCGGACGCCCAACTCCCTTCTCTTCCCCTCTCCCTCCCCTCCCCTTCCCCTTTGCCCTAAAATACACACTGGCAGCGCACTTGTAACTCCCCTGGTGTTGCTAGTGTCTGTGGACAGCGGTGATCACTTAACAGCAGGTGATACGCCTCTTCGTTTGGCCCCTATAATTAAAAAAAAATCTAAAGGCTACTATAATGTGGATCGATGTGTGAACGATGGTGACGTCTGGAAATAACTTCTCTCATGACTGTCTGTACATTCATCAAAAACGAATGTAACTACTATCTATGTCTGTAAAACTATATAGCATGAAAAGATAAACCAGATGGAGTTTCTTGCTGGTTTTCTCAATAACTGGGCTACTGTTCCGAACTGGTGGTAGTTTTTAACAACCTCCCTTTTTTTGGGGAAAAAAAGCCTTAAATTTTCCGTTATAAGTGCGCGTCACGAGACCTGAAATTCACAAGCTAAGAAATTTTGGAACAGAAATAATTTATTTGGAAAGTCGACATTTTTAATTTAGAAAGCAACTACACAAGCTGATCCTTATTAATTTTATACATACAAAAGTGACTTTGTTTGTTTGTAATGAATTCACGCGTTCATTGCTCAACCAATCATCATGAACAATACAGTATTGTTCCCGAGAGATAGATCAAATCTAAAAGATCTAATAATGTATTCAAATCTTCTCTTAGTATCTCATTTGTCTCTGACAATACCCACGTACAAAGTAAACAAGGCCTTAGATGTAATAAAGCCTAGGAATAGGCAAAGGCAACATAAAAGTGTCTAGATTCTTTTAGTAGATGTCTGTCTGGGATCTAGACACGCTCAGGGATTTTGTTTAAGTGTAGACATTTCTCATATATTATTCTGTATGAATGTGTACGTAACTAAATTAAGTGATCTAAAATATTCGATTTTAGAATTGTATCGTCTTTTTTAGAAATTATATATAATGCTACTAGCGCGCACGGCAGACGTTGTACCACCCCGATTCTAAAAATATCATGACAAATTATACACTACAATGTTCCTCGTGAGTCACTATATCCACTGGTGAAAACCGCATGAAAATCTGTGCAATAGTTTTTGCGTTTATCACGAACAGACAGACAAACGTGGTAGTTTATTTTATACTATGTAATATAATCCAGTCTAATTTGCAATTTAAAGAATATTTGCTAGGTAACGGCAAACAAAAAAACAGATATTTTTTTGTATCTTAGGAAGCAAACGAACAGGCGGGTCATCTGACGTTAAGTGATCACCACCGTCCATAGATACTAGCAACACCAGGGGGGTCGCAAGTGCGTTACCAGCCTGTGTTTGGGGGAAAGAGGGAGAGGAGAGAAGGTGGACCTCCAGCGCTTTTATTGACCGAACGAAACGCAACAATGCAGGTACTGTTACTTCACGGCGGTTTACTGTCAGAGATTATAAAAAAAAATAAAAGATATATATAATCATAGGCAAAGGTATCTGGACCACACAGCCAAGTCAAAAGTAATTTCAGATTTTATGTTCAATTTGAAAGATCAAGGCCATTTTTTATGGTAGAATCATGACTTTGTTAAAGAGTTTTTTGGCGGGATTTTAGTCTGTCATGTAGTGTGTTTTATATTTTATTCTATATTTTATGTTATTTGACTCTATATTTTGTAAATTTGATGGTGTTTTACGTAATATAGTTAGTTTATTGTGCATAAGTGAAGTGAATGGAAAATACTACCACGAAGCATGAAATTCTAAGATGCCACAAAAACTCCTAGGAAGGTTCTAACAAGGGATCCACCATCTTGTTAGAACATTGACTTACACGACGCTTAATATTGATGTAATCGGACGACGTTTGTAATATTATTAACTACGCGACAATGGCAGTAATAATCGGAATGATTGATTGTCAAAAATATAGTAAAAAATTTTATTAAAACCGCAACCGAAAAGAAGAGTGTCAAAAAGATTACTACAAAATATCTATAAAAGGCAAAACACACATGTTATAGAGCCCATTTTTTTTACCTTAATATTAACGTAATGTAAATAAATGTAATAATTTCATTGATTTCATCCTTCTACGGATTAATCATAGAAAATGAAAATAAATATACTGAAAATAATGAATACATACAAGCGCTGTAGCTACTACTATAGACATTTTAAATATCCACAAAAGAGGTTTGCACAGTTCCCAACCTCTCAGTAGTATCTTCTCCAAAAGCCTTTTAACGAATGTCTACATCACTCGAATAACCCATACGCGGTATTCCGAAACCCTAAACACGAGTCTCCATAAACCTAATAATACATTATATGATATATATAAGTAATCATTCAAGTATCTGAATCACGGACCCCCGTTTCCACGAAGAATCCGGTATATCCCACATCGGATTACAGTGACAATAATTCACGTGCGCGATGTCCTCTAAGGCTGGCTTTCGACCATGATTTACGATCGGCCAGAAGATTGTGCTCGAAGAAATAAATCTGGTAATATTAATACCCAGGATGACGAGTTGGGACCGCGTTCTCGGTTTTTCCACGGATTCTATGAAAATGAATTCAGGTTGGGTTACCTGACAACTGTGTCGTATAATATGATCACTAAATATTATTAAAGTTATATGCAGCATCTGTCTGTCTGTATGCGATAAATTAAAAAACGTGCTGAACGGATTTTCATCATTAAAGCAGCTTTTACGAATGTTTTATAATATGAAAGCCTTGGTTTTACTAGTGTTTATTTATTTTTTAATTATTTCCAGCACAGTCGGGAAGGTAAAATCGGGTATAAAGCACAATTGTTGCGTAAGAAGACGCGCACTGAGGAGGCGGCAGAATAGCTAGGTGATGTCACTAGCTAGGCATTTAAAAAACAATTATGGTATTCTCGCTAATGCTTGAGTCTCATAGAAAGCACTCTCTCTCTGCATACCCTATTCCCCAGATATCCCATGCCACACTATTCTTTCTTTCTAGTATATTTTCTGACCCACTCTTTTCTTTCATCATTTGTGCGCTCTAGAGAATCTTGCTTGATGATAAATACCATATAACTTTCTTCAATAAATAACTTGTAGAATTCAACAAACATCTTTCAAATCTAATAATTAATTTCATACCCCAGTGAATTTAAACAATCAACTTATTGTACATTGTTTGTGTTAATTGCAAAACGGATAAACTTAATATATAAATCAAACTTTTTATATTTGGTAATAATTAATACCAAAAACAAATGAAATACGATATCAATTCTCCTGTTAACAGAATTAAAGCAATTAATTTCTTTGCAATAAGACGTATTTCTAAGAAACAATATTCCTTGAAATATAACGCAAATAAGTAATTATTAAGAATATAATTGACACTCGAACTAAAATTTGTTCTTCGAATTGAAGCCTATTTACTAAGTCAATACACTTCTTTCTAATTGGATGTTTCAATTGAATTGGATTACATAATAAACTGATTATAACTTTGATGAATAGAAATAAAATATACCTTATAGTTATTTCATAAAATTAAGTTCTTTATCAACCAACAAAGAACAAAGTGTGGCGCAAAGACACACGATAGAGGTAATTTTTTTTTTTTTTTTTGAAATGACAACGCTGTTGACCTGGGAAGGTCTTTACAGCTTCACCGAACTACCGAGGCGAGCGCTGAAGGCACTCAGCCGATTTGGGATGCTTGGGCGACTAACTCAAGGGTGCACGGCACACCTCGGCTTGGGCTGTCGCCTGTTTTGTCCAAAAATCGACCTATCTGAGCTAACCTTAACTAAGCTATATAGATATACGTATGTGAGTTATTGAAACATGCATGTGTACCAAGCATGCGTGCCTCAACAAATCCTGTATCTATTTTGTGTCGGAAAAAATCTTCTTAACTATATAGGATAGGATAAGGAAAAATAAGGGTAGAACACTTTGTCGTGTATTTCTCTGAAAAAGAAAAACAGCGTGTAAGCGTGAAGGTGTGCACGTGTGTACGGGTGATGTGTGTGATGCTGTAACAGTGATGTAAAGTTTTATGTCACCGTATCGCATGAGCAGCGTACTCAAGGGCTCCACGCCGAGGGAACGGACCTAATCGATAGAGGTGAAACTGTAGTATGACAGAGAAATATTTTAATTAAAAAAATACAACAAAAAACCAACGTCACGCGGTGTTCCCAGGCGGTCACCTATCCAAGTAACGACAGCGTCCGACGCTGCTTAAAGCCGGTGTTCGGACAAGAACCGTTATTTTCAACACTTTACCAGACACAGTGTCAACCTCCACGACTTTTTGTCGCATAGAAAGGGTTGCCAATCAGAATTTCGAAGTAAGATTTTTCACTTCAAAGAGTCTTGTAAAAATTAGTAATAAATATACATCTTTAAAAAAATGATGTTTTTTGTTATCTAATAATT
>JACEII010000020.1:4606263-4662157 GCA_014332785.1 Antheraea mylitta
CGAGAAGAACCGGCAAGAAACTCGATCTAGTTTATCTTTTTAATATATATAGTATTTAGACTATATTACATACATTACAGAAACTTTTTTAATGGATGCACAGAGATGAGTCAATTCCAGACATCACTATTGTTCACATACTGATCCACTCTATAATAGTCTTTTGAGACCGAAACCCGCTTGACACGGCGCTTAAATTCACAATCCGGCATATCGGTAATATCCTTTGGAACTTTGTTATAGAACCGTACACTATTTCCCGAAAAACTATTACTCCTTTTACTAAGTCTAAAACATGGGATAACCAGTTTGTTACGGTGTCTAGTATTTAAACTATGCCGGCCGGCCTTTTACGATGTCCAGTTTATCAAGGTTCTTTTGGACATACATTAAATTTGATTTGCAGGTCAATCCACGCTATTATTTGCGGTTCTTGTTGTGTTTATTTATTTATAAGCAAGGCCATTAATCACTTTTACGCTCTCCGTTATTTACACTGCATATCCTGGTGGGGCCTATTTATACGGTCCCATCAGCCCCTTTACTCGTAGTACTGCAGCCTGTCTACGTGTTATATTGCTATTTTATATTGACTTTGTGCAGCTCATTGTTTGTTTGATTCATTGTAATAAATATATATAATTAATGCTCAGAATGTCAATAGACGTGAAAACCAGACTAATTGTAATATTTTCACGATATAAATCATGAAATTTAAAAAAATATTAAAAAGTAACTCAGAATAAATCTATTAATAATTGAAAAGAAAACACATTTTGAGTTTTCACTTTTGTCGGCAGTCCTTACAGCTGCCTCTTTTTTTACGTATTATTTATCATTATATAGTATAAAACAAAGTCCCCTACTGCGTCTGTCTGTTTGTCGGTCTATTCGCGATAAGCTCAAAAACTACTGAACGGATTTTCGTGCGGTTTTCACGAGTAGATAAGCTATATAGCTTATGAAGATAGAAGATATAGCTTCTGCTATATCTTTTATCTAATATTTTATATAAGCAGGACGAGACAACGTCTGCTAGGCCCGCTAGCAAATTCTAATTGCGCTATAATTCTTTAAACATCCACTTCTATAGCATGTGAACTACATACCTGTTTTTTGATAAATACATTTTGCGAATATTAAAAAAAATATGTCTAGAAATATTTAATCCAACTATTAAAATGGTTTACTAGAGACTATACGAGAGATTCTGTTGCGAATGACAAAAGGTTGAGATATTTCTTAAGATTGACTTGTAGAGAATTATCTGAAGCGTGCAGGAGAACGCACTCAACGTCGCGATGAGGGCATTAGCGGGGATTACGCGAGGGGCGGCGCCGCGAACTCAGCTGATTGCGCCGTCAGATTTGAAGAGAATCACCGTGACATTGCGCTTATGGGGCAGAACTTACAATTCTGACACACGGCTCTTAAGTTCGGCTAACATTTTTTGACATTAACATTTTTATTTCATTGTTCAGCTGAAGATATATTGTTAAAACAGTCGTTCTTATTTCAGTATCGACATCTGTGAGTTTTATATTTTCTTATTGCAGATTTAACTTCTTAAAGGCTAAATATATGATAAGTATCTGCTAGTCAACGTTATTCTAAAACAATGGATCATGGAAAATTATGATTGCTTTGTAGTAATCCTGAAAGTTGTATATAATCATGTAATATATTATTTAGCTATGACGTAAAATTCAAAATGAACGTTATTTTGTCGAAATTGTAATGAATATGATGTGTCTAAAAATTTACATTTATGGTATTATTTAGGTTACACATAATTAAATTACGCTTTCCCATAGGATTTAAGACATAATGATAAAATTTAACGGTACTTGTGTATCAATTTGTGTTTCAAATTGTGTAGTACTGGCTCGGGTTATTTTTTTTTTGTGCAAGTCTAACCTAACCTAACCAATCTAAAATAAAAGAGCAAGCAGCCGAGAAAAAAGCATATTAAACTCTCTTTCAACCCATTTTCCAACTAAATCATATTGAATACTTTGTCTTTAAATAAAATCTTTTTGGAATCTAAAAGTATTTTAAGAGGATGGGAGGGGAGTATCGAAAGAATGGGGTGATTTTCCCTCTCCACGGAAAGTCATAGTTACTAAGATATTTATGTTCAAAGTTTTGAGGTTATATACATGGTAATTTTGTATATAACCAACTTAATAATTCTAAGTTAAAACAAAAGATTTTCGTCTCGGTTTGGTCGGGTTAGGTTAGACTTGCAAAAAAAATGCGAGCAGACCGCGGCAGCGGTCGGCCATCGCGGTGCATTTAATACACAAATACCAATTTAACAAAGGCTTAATAGATAACATAATATAAGTTAAATCATAATGACATACTACAATAAAAAACACCTTTCAAATTAATTAAATAAAAACGTGTTTTAATGAAACAACAAAACTTATCACAATGAAATCACGGGTAGGAATTATTTTATGGACTGGTTTTATTGTTGTACCGTCTAAATCTCTTGTTCGCGTACTTGTTAACGAATAACAAGTATAAAATAACAATGAATGTTACGAGATCAAATCAGTGTTAGAGTCAGACGATTTTCTAATTTTTTAAAAACAAATGAAGACCACTGGAATATGTTGCTGTTACTTTATAAAAATCTATTCACATTAACTACTCCATACACGTATGATATCATAAATTATATATAATTCAGAATATATTATGAAAACTTTATGAAATAAAAATAAATCCTTGCATCAAACAAATTGTTACGAGATTTCTGTTTAGCGGACCCTTCATACGTGGCCGGATTACCCGTCATAAAGCAGAAATAATAAATGCTACGTGTCCCGTGTCTAGGAGAAATGTAAAATGTATGTGCCTCCCAGGAGAATAGCCTTTGTTTGATATTTTCTCTAAATCAACTTAAATATTTTATTAAGGTATAAAAGTAACAACCTACTGATATTTAACACACGCCACCTGCTCACTAAATCCGCCTCTGTGTTAATAAATTTACACTGCTTATCCAATTACCGTTGAGAAATATTTATACTCACTCACTATTTATACAGTATTATTGTTATTAAATATAAATGTAGTTATCAAATATAGTCTGATGCTGAGTCAAAATTAGTTTAATATTCATTTCGATAAAAATGTAGATTGCAGGCACTTTTATTCTTGGAATAACTTTCAAAGATAATATATTTGTTGATCAATTTATTTTACAAGATGTCTACGGTCACTATTATTTAAGAATAAAATAAGTTCTGAAGTTCTGAATCAAAACTATGCTTAGGCTTTTGATGTGAAATATTTAAATGCACGGGTAAACCTAATTCTTGGCGTGGCGAGTGTGTGAGACGTGGCGACACAATACCACGCGCAAGCAACTGTGCGCAGTCTATCTTCCCGCACTGAGCTCGCATACCTATAGTGTAATTTGACATTCGGTCGATTAGAGCAATGGCGATGTTTCACATCTGCCAGGCGTCCCGTGACTGCTCAATTTGTTTTTATGTTTGAATATTTAGTTTAGTGGGAAACTATACGCTAACGTTATTAGTTTAAAAAATAAAAAAAAAACAGCAAACGCTATCTAAATAAAACCTGTTATTACTGTTCCTACACCAAAATTAAAATGTTCACTATTGTTACAAGATTACAGAGTAACTTTTACATGGACTTTGAAATTACCACGACTCTCTGACTTGCATCTAAATCATGGTTGACAAATCTTTTTGGGGTGTAAGGGGTGTCGAATAACACCATAAAACTTGAGACATCCAAGCCAGCCTCACCTGCACGTGGTGCACCCTGCTGAATAACGAACGAGGCACTGGCGAAAACGGGGTGGTAGGGTTTTACAGCCCGACTGGGTCGCAACCACCATGTACATGGCGAAAAAGCCCGTAATAGTGACTCGCTTCTGCCCGTTGCGTTTCGGGATCAGCCTGTGCATATCCAGCTTTTTGCGGCCGGCATGATAGTGGCGACCGGCGATGGATAGTATGTCACTCGGTGGTAGCTATTATTTTTGTATTGTACTGTGCTTACCATTAGGCATAGTGCAGTCATTTTGCCGTGCTACAATTAAAAAAAATCTTAATGACTTTTATATAAGGTGTCATGTAACATGTCAAGGATAAGAGAAGATAATCGTATCAAATGGCTTTATATTGCTAATTCCAAATTATCTCAATGCGAAACCAAAAAAATTGAATTATTATTATAAGAAATAAATCTTGTCATATTTTTTAACGGGAATAACTAAATATTTGAGCTAATTTATGCATAAGAATGTAGCTTAAATATTTATCTGAATTAAAGAACTGACTAACGAAAGTTGGGATTTATTGTTTAATGAACAAACCATCGGTGTGTCACATTTGCTACTGAGGGCCTAAGATTATTTTGCTATTACTTTTTTTTCGCAGTAACCGTAGGGCTTTCCTCAAGAGAAATTTCACCCGAAGGTCTCAACTAAGCAGGAATTCGTGTCCAATTTACTACTCGTTACTTGTATTTTGTTTCTCCCTTCTGCCTTAGTCAGCCTTAAGTAATTGAGTCTGAGATTTCGGATTAAGATTTTTTCCCGCTGATCCGAAAGGATTTTTTATTAAACTGACGCGAATATTTCTATGATACTTTGATACATTTTTTGTTCATATTTCTTTACCTATATGAACATGATCGTGTTGCTTCTGGGTAGGCAGAAAGTATTGTATTATTATCTTCTGTGTATTTGCAATTGTCACCGGACGATAAGTCTATAATCGACGAATTTTTCGTTTCAATATTAAGGAAAGCAAAACGTTTTCTTTATTGATAAAGTTCGAAATATCTAACACACAAAAAAGAAAAAACAATCGCAGGAGAAATCTGTTAAATAAGTTGTTCTTTATATAAGGCTTCATACAAAAGAATGTATACCTATATGATGCCCTATATAGACTGAGGGCAGCATAGTTTTAAAAATTATTGTATTTATAACAAAATTTGAAAAACTTGAACAATAATAAATTATGTGATGTAAAATTAAAACATTAATAAAAGACCTACATACTTTGAAACCTGATTTACCACTTTGAGATCTAGATCTTATAAAATCAGTCGATGGATTAACTGTTTTTCCTGTGTATATTTATATCAACATGTTGAACTAATTACTGATTAAACTCTTAAAATGTTCTCCAGAGTACCACGTGTTTCTAGTTTATGTATGTATGTTCTAGATTTATCAATCAATGAATCAAGGAATACTCAGGCATTTACCTCAGTATATAGTTAAAGTGAAGTTTACTTACAAATGTTTGTAAAAGCGTCTTACTGTGTCAGGAACTCAACTGATACAAATATTTGTTTTCAGAATAAGGTATGCGATGAATTTGATGAAATTCGTTTGCAATTGATTAACCAGATATTTTAAACTATATACTATTGTTTTGCAACTTTGGAGGTACATCTAGTTTTTCTCCCATAGCCTTAAATGGTGTATTCTTAGCAGCCTGTTCCAGTTTTCATTATCTGGGCTCTCTGATACAGAACGACGGTGGCATTGATAAGGACGTGAGGATTAGGATAACTGAAGGATGGATGAGATGGCGAAATGTGTCTGGGGTAGCTTGTGACCCACGAATGCCTTTGAAACTCAAGGGGAAAGTTTATAAAACTATGATAAGACCTATCATACTGTATGCATCCGAGCGTTGGGCTTCGAATGAGACAAATGAGAGAAAATTACATGTGGCAGAGATGCGATTGTTAAGATGGATGTGTGGTGTGACTGGAATAGATAAGATTAAGAATGATATTAGAGAAAGTTTGGAAATAGTACCAGTAACAGAGAAGCTGAGGAGTAATAGGTTAGCATGGTATGGGCATGTCATGAAGAGAGATGAAAACCATATAATTAGAAAAGTTTTGAGTATGATGGTGGATGGATATACGAGTAGAAGAAGACCGAAAAAGGTGTGAAAAATGATATGTACGTAAAAGGTGTGAAAATGCGTAAATATGACTGAGATGACTTTTGATAGGAGAAAGAAGAAAAAGAAAACATATTGTGCCGATCCTACTTAGGTGGGATAAGGGTAATGATGATGATGATGATACTATATAACTCAATTCTAGCTGTTCCCGCGACATCGTTTGCGTAGGATAGTTACTTTAGGCTAACGCTAACGCAGCGAAAGCTCTCAAAAGGAAAAATAAAAATGATTTGGAACAATTATTCATTGGTGCTCCGCTCCTATTAGTCTTGGTATGATGAACAAGCCCTTCATAATTTTAGTATAGACTAGCTGACTCGTGCAACTTCGTCTGCACCAAATTGGTTATCACTGGTTTCCATTGTATTTTTAAACGCGAAAAAATTGAATAAAACTGATACCCGAGTACAGCCACAACTACCGTTTCCAATTGTGAATCCAAACTATCCACGGATTTACTGAAACATATACCCAGATTACATGTAATTTTTTTTTTAAATAAGCCTAGTACCCGTTCGTAGCACCATCAAACACTCCGTTGTTTGTAGTCCGGTGAAGCTGTTAAGACCTTGCTCGGTCAATAGCGTAGTCATTTCGAAGAAAAAAAAAAAACATCTACCAGGATCAATTAAGATAAAAACTAACCTACATAAAACTAAATAAACATCTCTACCACTTACTTTATCATAACTATTCTCAACTTGTATTAAAACCTTTTTATACTCCGTTGTATTAAAGAAAAATATATGAACACCGTATCGAAGCGTCAAACATAGCGCCGAAACGTCTGTCACTTGCTTGAAACTATTGCATATATATATATATGCATGTGTAACGGGCATGTGTGCCTCAACAACTCCTGTAGGTATATTGTATCGGAGAAAATTCTCTTAACTATATAAGATAGGATAGGATGGAGAAAAATAAGGGTAGAACTCTTTGTCGTCTATTTCTCTCAAAAAGAAAAACAGCGTGTAAGCGTGTAGGCATGCACGTGTATATAGGTGATGTGTGTGATGTTGTAGCATTGATGTAAAGTTTTGTGGCACTGTATCGCGTGAGCAGAGTACTCAAGGGCTCCCCGCCGAGGGAACGGACTTAGGTTTCAGCCGTTGCCGAGCGGGGCCTAATCTGGTGTGCGGGAGCGAAATTTATCCCCAGACCACGGCGGCGTGATCTGTGGTTATGCGGGCGTGGACGTGAACACGCTTTGTTTGAAGAGATAGGCTGGTACTGATCTTTCGCTGACGTGATTGAATCAGGACGGTCGGTAAAATGTGTCGCGGTCGTCTTCTATACTGCGCAGCGTTGAGTACGGGTTCATAGTTCGCGGTGGATCCCACTAAAGGGCTGGGATGATTCGCGGCTTATTCGAAATAACTACGTGTGAGTGATTTTATATACGCCCAGACAGAAGGCATCTCCAGGTCCCCGTGGAGATCCTTATTCCGGACGTATCATGGGGCACCGGTGATTTTACGTAGGGCTCGGTTCTGGAGAACCTGCAACTTTTGAATACGATTTTGCGCATGTGCAAAGACCGAACAACTGTACGTCATAATCGGACGGATGCAAGTTTTATATAAAGTGAGTTTATGTCTGGGGGATATTTTACTCTTATGACAAAGCAAACGATAGAGACGACCCAAGACCATAACGGCTTTGTTTCGCACTCTATATGTGTGTGAATCGAAATTTAAGTGTTTATCTAAAGTGACGCCGAGATATTTCACCTCGCCGGCCCAAGGTATTTCGGTTTCGTATAGCCTGATAATCGACGCATATATTTAAGATGGCGTCAATCCCAAATCATACATTAACGTTTATCGTTGTTTATTGTATATGGTGAAATCTTAATATAAATAATGTTTAATAAAATGAAATTTGTTCTTTGCTAAAAAAAATAATTGGTTTGAATTTTATCATTTTTATTTATTAATTATATCAGCGGGTATATATATGATTGTTTATAGAAAAATGTGTCTCACTGTGATAAATTCATGCTTTTAATTGTGTTTAAAAGTTACAGAAAAAAAATGTTCCTAAACCTATTCATGAATCAGAATTAATTAAATCAAAATGCGCATTAAAAATACAACGTTAACCGGCTACCAAGTGTCCTTTCGGGTTTAATACCAACCTCTCACAGAAAACCGACGTAAAATAACAGTGCTTGCATCGTAGTGTTACGTTTGGTCAGTAAGAGCGCCGTAGGCTTACCTCTCTTCTCCTTTTCTCCTTAGCCTTCCCTTACCCTCCTCCAATATACAGGTTGGCAACGCATTTACGACACCCCGGTGTTGCTAGTGTCTATAAAGGGTGGTGGTCACTTAACATCACGTGACCCCCCTGTTCGTTTGCCTCCTATGATACAAAAAAATATATATTGATATATTAAAGAACCAGCTGTTCTAAAATTCTTGTTCTTTCAACGTTGCCGGCTCTTGTACTAAGGTGTCGCAAAAAAGTCTAGTTACGTTAACTACAAATTTTTGTTTTTCGTTATCCTGGAGAACCCCTAGCGTTTTATGGGACAAACAGTATCCTGAATGTAGCCTTGTAATATCAGTTATTACTGTGTTAAGTTTCGTTAAAATTGGTTCAGTACTTTCAGAGTAATACGG
This sequence comes from Antheraea mylitta, assembly GCA_014332785.1. Lineage (NCBI taxonomy): Eukaryota > Metazoa > Arthropoda > Insecta > Lepidoptera > Saturniidae > Antheraea > Antheraea mylitta. Next base: position 4,614,866 of record JACEII010000020.1, read on the forward strand.
GTTTAGATTCTAGACTTTAATCCTTTATCCTGGAGAACCCGTTGCGTTTTATGGGACAAAAAGTATATTCGATGTAATCTCGTGTAATCTCGTAGTATTAGTTATTACTACGTCAAGTTTCTTCAAGATTGGTTCAGTAGTTTCAGAGTGATGCGTGATCATAGGGACAGACAGACAGACAGACAAAAATTGTAAAAAGATTATTTTTGGCTTCTATATCGATAACATAGTCTACCCTGATTAAAATTTTCAAAAAATATTTAATGTACAGATGTCGACTTGTTACAGTTTTATTATAGTATAGATTAAATTGGAAATAACAGGGTATTTAGTAGATTCTTAATAAGAACTTTGTAACCTAAGGAAGACCATGCCCTATGACACTGTTTTTCGAAGTTTTTCTCGAATAAGATCTCACAATGTTAGTTAAAATTTATAACATGTTTTAGTACAACTATATCTATATTCTACGCCCACATAAACAAAGTATTTTTAACAACTTCGACAACTATGAACGCACAAACTATAAGTTCTGCCTGATAACATTCTCAAGACACTAATTTGATCTATCGGGGAGTTTGCTTTTTTCGAATTATGCCGAAAAATCATCCACACGAGCTTTAGCAATCCCTATGGACTACAATATCGAGGCAGCTCATACAATGGCCTGAAGACATTGCTGTGCTGTATACGCAACGCAGTTAAATACAACGATTTAAAGATTCGTGACCATTTAAAGGTCATCACGGGCAATACCTTTACATAGTGGAATATATTTTTTAAGAGAATATCTATACTAATATTATAAAGTGGTAAAGTTTGTGAGTTTGTGACGTTGTAAGGGGGTAATCTCAGGAACTGCTGGTCCGATTTGAATAATTATTTCAATGTTATATAGCTCATTTATCGAGTATATGCTATATTATGTTTTACGTATATGTTATATACACATACATGTACATAAGACCTATAGGAGCGGAGCACCAATAAAGAATGTTTAAAAATCGGGGATTTTTTTCCTCTTGAGATGTTCTGCTGCGTATTAGCGTTAGGCGAAAGTAACTGTTTCACGCGAACGAAGTCGCGGGCAGAAGCTAGTACACAATATTTAGGTACATTTAGAGCTCTCATGTATGCCTGTTCTTTCCTCGCCTTCGGAATTACTGCTATTGACATATCAATATTAACTTTAATCCAGTAGGTATAAAGTAGAAAGGAGACTCATACTTTCTTCGCTTCATTAGTCTACGCTAAAAGGTATAAATTCTTGATGTGAGCAAATCCTTTGCAAACTTTACTTTGTAGCATATAAGACACTCTAATCGTCTAAGACACTTTAAAGCCCCTCTCTCAACTATGTAAGATAAACAGAATCTCCTAGATCAATCGGATCTTTAAACTATGGCGATACATATATTGGATCCCTTACTGACTTACTTACAAAGGCTTAGTGACGAGTTTTCTCTTGTTTAATAAATAAATATTTATGTTACTAGTTACTAATTATTTGATGTATCTGTGATTCGTCTGTAACAGTATATGTGCATTATTTTTTCTGAAAAGCTAGCGACGTTCACATTTAAAAGAGTTAAACTACCGAGATAATTTAAATACATCTATTTGTATTTAAAAAATAATTTATAGGTACTTTGTTGGTAAGAATTGAGACATATAAATGACGAATTAAGGTAAATTTTCAAACGACAATTGTCATGCAAAAAATGACAACAAAACGATAAGCAGAATAGATCTAAACATACCTTTTCTAAAACACACAATATTGTCACCTACGGGAGGTTAACCAGATGTCGTTCGCATCGAAAGAGATTTACTTTATACTCCTTTTTTACTTGGGGAATTCCTTTATCTATACGCCACCCTCTAAATGAAGAGAATGGGTTATGTCCGACTCGCACGGACTAAAGCCCCACGGTGTACGCCTACCGCTATATTTAGCGCAACACAAGATCTCTACAGACTTCGTCGTGCCACCCCAGGAGATACATGTACTCCTACAGACAAAGCCAAATAGATTCTACAATATGTTATACTACAGTCAGACCTGCATCTTATACTACTTTAATCTCATTTCATTAAAAGTCAGCAGTTAAAAGCCACTAAGCAGATTTATCACTCTGTACAGGGTGCTCGTAATCCAGCTGAGTCCAATTTTTTTTTTAAATAAATGTTACAATAGATTACTTATAAGCTGGTGACATAACACTTGATTATTACATCTCTAAGATATGTATTAATTTACCAAATATAGATAAGATTGATTGACTGAGGATGGGTTATGCAAATATAGGCTATGTAACTTACGGTTTACTTTGGTCAATATTTGACTTATTTGGAACTAATTTATCCATACAGACACGGCTCGAACGTCGTCTGATCGACGACTGGAGAGTTAAACATGAACGATGAGATATCTTAAAGTTTCTTTATGAAGAAGTCACCACCAGGTCGCGCCTCATCACATTATCGTCTGTAGCTGGCGAATCTACAAATTTTTTTTAAACAACCACGAAATGGAGTTCCCCAATTTAGGTGTATTTTTTAAAATACTTGTAACTTCCCTTTTCAACCAATTTAGAAAGTTCTTTTAGTTGCCAATCAAGGGAATATCTACAAACGGGTTCCATTTTGAATTTATTTGCACTGGATCTTGGAAGTCAATGTACAGCGGGGATCTCCTTAAAATCGTTTGGGGATGTATAAGTATTTGAGATTTTGTTAAATTTATGACATTCTAAGACTAGGTAAATAACTAAGACTGGTCAAAAACGTGCTGCTAGATTTTTTGGAATCGACTTTTTTGACTATGATTTTATTTTTGTTAAAAATTGTCTTGTAAATCAGATCCCTTACTCTTCTAGTAAAGTATTACTAACACTGTCGAGTGGGTGCAAGTTCGTTGCAATCATTTCAATGTTCTAACAAGACAGTGGCTTTCTTGTTAAAACTTTTCAGGGAGCGTTTGCGGTAAGTCGGGACCCATACTCCGTAGTATTATTGGAACGAAGTTCCTTATCGCGCGTTGTGAAAGGGGGCTAGACGGAAAAAATTCTTACGAAAAGTTGTCACGACACATTTTGGTATAGTAAGCTATTGTAAGCTGTGCGGCGTCGCATGTTTCTCTGTCTGTCTCTCTCTCTCTTATAGAAAGCAAGCCAGATATTTCATTTCTATTTCGCATTGAACAGTGTGGTGTCGCGACGATTATTTTTGTTGAGGTTTTTTGTAAATAATAAAAAATAATAATAATAATGATCCCAAACATATGTTTCCTACTTCAGTTACCACAAGGCAATTATTACGAAAATTGAGCCTACTGATTAAGTTTATATAACATTATATTTGTTAAAAATAAAAAAAATATTATTATAACTTAAAAAAAAAAAAAATTTATTACAATTCCTTCACTAATTAATCGAAAGGAACTTCGTTCCATCCGGGTGTCCCTTGACACCTCTCAAGTTTTTTCTCATCCACTTCACTTGTACACAAGAACCAAACTATATTATGTAAAACACCTCCTAATATCACAAAATATAGAGTCAAATAACACAAGATTATAAATAAAATATAAAATCCACTACATGACATTCCAACTTTCCAATACCCCGCCTTAAACTCCCTCAATAAGTAGAAACCTCTTTAATTCGAATTTTTCACGTCTCCGTTGAAGTTCGAATTAATGAGGTTTTACTGTAAATTAATGAATAATATCATCAATTTTAAGCAAATAATTAGTAAAATTATTAAGGCATCCATTTTTCATTGGGTTTGTGATTGAAATTCAGTTTAATTCGAATCACGATAATATAGTTTATTTGGTTTTTTTTGAGCCCGTCATATGACGTCTTTGAACTCAGTAAATGTAATATTTAATATGAAAGCTACTTTAACCTAAATACCTCAGACAAGTCAACCTTTTAGATGTCCATTACTTTTAAATGTACATTATATTAAATCTGAAAAGAAATATTCCGAAAATTAATGTCACCTTTGACATTGATAAATGATAGTTCGTTCTCTGGAGACGGGATTTAAAAATATTATATATTAATATTTATGTGTTAAGCTGTGTTATTAATATAGATTATGTAGTTCAGTCTGTTTATTTATATTAATAAATTTTAAGACAAGTGTCTTAAAAAAGATGCATCTATAATTTAACGTTAAAAATGTCTCTATATCTGTTTATATGTCTAAATCTAAAACAGAACTGTATTTTCCTATTTCGAAGTGTTGTGTATTAGAAATATATATTTTTGACAGGGTAAAAGAATTGATAACAATAATGCTTTTATCTAAATCTAAAAATATTTGCTTAAATTATGATTACATTTCATATATGAGAAGTGTATTTTATTTCAAATTTGAAAAATTATTTTATTTTATTTTATATATTTAGCGCACCAACATAAACATTACACATAGTTAAAATTACATGTGGTCACTTAAAAAATAAAATTACAGTGTAATAATTACAATCACAGGCATGCATAACATTAATAGATGACAAAAAAAAAACTAATTAAGAACTGTATTGAAAGAATAATATCTTAATTTGCATAATACGCCATCAAGTTATGTTTTTAAGCAAGTGCTGCTTAAATGATCCAAATGTTTCAAAAAATATGTCAATGCTGTTATTTGTTCGAGATACATCATTATATAACCTAGCCATGCGTATTAATGGGATGTTATACACGGTGTTAATAGTCGCAGTTGGAATGGCAAAGATATGTGGATTACGCAATACTTGGCAATTAGGTCTAAGATAAAAGTGGTTGATAAGAAATGCATCTATGGAACCGTTTATAATTTTATGTAGAATTAATAAGTCAGATATATTTCGTCTCATTTTTAAACTAGTGATGTTAAAATATTTTAGTGTATCCTTGTAGTCGGGAATAGACTTACGCATACCATTTCTTATACTCAAATGTCTAACAAAACGAGCTTGAACGGATTCGATGAGCTCTATATGAGTGGAATAGTGAAGGGACCATATCGTAGAACCATATTCGAGAATACTTCGAACTAAGGTGTTATAAAGCACGATAATACACCCGTTATTGCAAAATGGTCGAGATATACGTATAATAAATTCTAGTACCTTGTTAGCTCTCGATACAAGATTATGTATATGTTGCCGGAAAGACAAAGAGAAATCAAAAGTTATTCCTAAGTCCCGAATTGCGGACACTCTTTCTAGGCTAGTAGCCCCAAGTTAATAACTGAAATCCTAATATTTTAATTTATTTGTAAATGTTATGTATTGACATTTCTTCACATTAAGAGACATTTTATTCTTGATACACCAAGATTCAAGTGTATTAAGATCAGCCTGTAACACACACAGTCACTTAATTTTGTAATCTGAGTATATATTTTAATATCATCTGCATAGGCTAGGCAATTTTAAGTCAGAGTAGTCTAAAAGATCATTTATAAAAATTAAAAAGAGTAACGGTCCTAATTTGGACCCTTGGGGAACACCAGATGTAGGTATAAAAGGAGAAGATTCATAACCAGCCAATGCAACTAGCTGAGAACGATTATACAAGTAACTTTCAAACCACCTTAAGAGATTGCCATGAATCCCAGCGTGATTAAGTTTGACCATTAATATTGAATGATCTACACTATCAAATGCTTTGGCAAAATCGGTTTAAATAGTGTCAATTTGACCTCGAGTCTCTAGTATATCTGTTATATAATTAGTGTATATAAGTAAATTAGATGTTGTTGAGCGGTTGAACATAAAACCGTGTTGTCTTACGTTTATCAAAGGACGTAGGTGAGAGTACACGGTTTTTTAGAGAATACCCTCAAATACTGTATACAGAGACAACATATGAAATTTTCCACAAGTCAGGGAATACGCCTTCTTTGAGCGATTGATTATAGATCATATGTAAAGGTTTAACTAACACTTTTGAGCAAAGCCGTATAAATATTGATGGGATTCCATCAGGTCCAGCGCCTTTGTTCATGTCCAAAGTTTCAATACTGGTTTCTATATCTTTTTCATTAATGTATATACATGGGAGGCTATCACAAGAGGGGGGATTGGAAGCGATAAATATGTAAGTTACTTGCTTATTGTTATATACTGAGGAAAAGTATAAAGTGAATAGGTCCGCAATCTCGTTACCCTCAGCAACTCCCCCATCGTATGATACCTGAGCGGGAATAACACTGGATGTTATTTTAGACATGGTATATCGCCTAAATGATTTGATATTTGTTTTAAGTTAGTTTTCAATCCTAGCTATATATAACTTGAAACAACAAACAATATGTTTTTTTGATCTAATGCGTAGGGCATTAAACGTATCATAATGACGTGGATTATTATGTCTTTTGAACCTTATGCGATATTTATGTTTTTCCTTAATCATTTTAATTAGTGGTAAGGAAAACCATACAGGATAATTACTCTTTCTTTGTCTCTTTTTAGGAGTATTTTTATCAATAATTGTCCATAAAATATTATAAAAACTGTGCAAAAATTCATTACAATAAACATTATTAAATGCACTCCAATCAATCAACAACAATAGATATGCATGAAATATAGTCAGCTTTATAGAAATTGTATTTCAAGCATTCAACATTACAAGGCAAGGTATCATTTTTAGTCTCATTCAGTGATACGAGTAACTCTAAAGGTGGATGGTACGTATCAAGTCTACTGAGCGGAATAGATCTCGTGACAGTGATGTTGGTGTATTCATCAACTAGAATGTGATCTAAGATATTATAAGTCTCATTATGGATCTCATTCACTTGTAAAAAGCCAGAAATATCTAAAAAATCCCTTAAAGCCAATGATTTTGGTTCTAAGATCTTAGCGAATGGATCATCAGGACAGCTCCAAATAATTTGAGGTAAATTAAAGTCACCTATAATGATTGTTTTGTCGTTTAAATGACCTAGACAAATTTCTTCCAACTTTGTGAGAAAATGTTTAAACGTGTCACAAGGAATATAGGAAGGTAGATAGACAAGACATACATTCAGACAAGTATTTTCGATTTTTATACGTATCCACATATCTTCAACAGAAGTTTGCCAATCAAGTTTGTTAACAAATGTAAAAGTGTTTTTAACGCCTATTAATATTCCGCCTCCATGAGCCTTACGATAGAGTTTCTTAAAATTATCACAGCGATCCCTACGAATAACAGTATACCTCTGATCAAAATATTCTGAAGAAAACAATGAATCGTCTAATCAAGTTTCTACTAGACATATTATATCATAATCGGAATTTAAGATGGACGTATAGATTTAAAAAGACTTTGTTTTCAACCCTCGCACATTCTAGTAAAAGATAGATAAGTTAGCCATTTTTGATTAAATTATGAATTCATGTGACGCTCAAATATTCTTACACATAGTATCAAATGAACTACACTATTTTATCCGGCGACTGCTTATCTCTAATAAAAAACTGACAGAGTTCTCATTCTTACGCACAAAGATTTTTCCATATCTGACCCAAACAAACTTATAGGACTTCTCTTTCGCTAGCAAATGTGCAGAAGCGTGTAAAGCTTTATTTGTTGGAGAAAGGTGCTTAGATACGTAGATTGGCTTTTTTCACCACTGATGCCGATGAGAGTAGTATTTAGTTTGTTATCTTTATGTGTATTATTGTATCTGGTGATTGCAGAATATAACTCATCACGACACCTCTGGCTTCTTAATTTTACAATAACTGTACGGGGGCGCAATTTATTGTTACTAAGGCTAGCTACTCTAGTTATCTTCATAATATCACTGTCATTGAGATCCCTAGACACAGCTCTAGCTATCTTTTTAATTGTGTCCGAAAGAATTTCATTTCTATTTTCTGGTAGACCATAAATTTCTAAATTTGATTCCCGCAAATTCTGATCAAGGGTGTTAAATTGTTTCTCTAATTGAGCAATAGATTTCTGTAAGCTATGATTATGATTTTGTAGTTCCAGGTTTTCTTTTATTAGTTTTTGTTGTTCTGCCTTTAGCTCGTTTACGCAGGAAATATCAAAAGAGTTTGATAGTTTTAATTCTTCGAGTTGTTTTCTAATATCATCAATCTCAGCTCGAAACTCGTGAATAATATTCTTGACTTCAGTACGCATGGTTTTTTTTATTTCATCTCGGATGATTTGTAGAATGTCATTTTCCTTGTTTTCTTCGCCAGAACTATTATCTGACGACGCAATGCCAGTGACAGAAATAGGCGAATCAGTGTTATTCCCTTTCGGCCGATTTGCTATATAGCTCGGACAGAAAATTTCTTTAAATCCGTTGTGATTTGAAATTTGATGAAACGAAAAAGTGACGTAAAAGAGAGATAAACAGTAAACATAGCTATAAGACTTAGCATGTGAGAGTACGAGATAGAATACATTATACAGTGTTTCTTATTTCTATGAATATTGTATGTGTGCGCGTCAGCGTATTACCGTAGTCTTTGGAGAAGGTGTCGTTAACTACCGTGAATATTGTCCACGTGTAAAGTTTTTTTAAGGATTTATTTGCACCGCGTGTGAACTGGACTGCACACGTTTTTTTTTAAATCCCAATCGATTTCATTAATTATATTACACAGGAAGACTGTATTTAATTTATCTCGTTTCTTAAAATTATCAACGACGCCCGCTTTAAAATAAAATATACCTGTTACCATTTAAGGTTACCAAGGCTGACATAACTAAATCAAAGCATTACTCAAGGCTCATGATCACTTTAGAATTCGAACATTATGATTGAAAAATCATCTCTTTAAAACTCAATAAATTAGTCCAGTCGCCTTTTGACCTTTTGACAACCTTTATAAATTTTTCCCATAAAATCTATATGAAACAAAGAAAATCCCAGAGGTTTTAAAACAAAAGCTATCCAACACAATAATCTTTGATTCTCCAACGGGTTTCCTCGTTACAGAAAGCCATTCCAAAGCCATTAATCATTCACATTGAATGGATCAATTTCGGAAACGTCGAATCATAATGGACGAAATGAAAAGAGTTGAAATACGTCACGTACCGAGGGGAATTCTTAGGCGCTAATAAAACTTGACGTTCTGATGAGATTCAGACATCACGCTAAAAGCGACGGTAAGGTTTTCTTAAAGGGCGTACAATAAATCGCAGAGTAACATTCTGTTGCCTTTAAGGCGCATAGAAATTGCTCATACTTGTCTTGTAGTAACATTTTGTATAAATGGTTATACTTACAATAATTAACTCACAGACCGTTCAAAACCCTAAAAGTTTAAACTAATGTAGACCTCGCATTACATGCATTCGGATTACACAAGCAATCCTTACTTAAATATGAAATAAGTTGCGTGTACATGACACATTAATTCTGCACCGATTTAGAATTTGTTTGTTATGTACGAATGTAATGCATCGCTGTGATCATAATGATTACACTGTAATTTTATGTTGTAATTAGTTAATGTGAATGAATATATGTGTAATTTTTATGTTGGCCTGCTAAATATACAAAAAAGAAATTGTGATGCATTGGGCAACAGAGTTTCGCAGCGTAAGTTTTTATAATACCAAATTTATTACAGAATTTGACAAAAGGTATAATAACCAATTATGTAATGTAAAATTATAATAAAAAATTCGAAATTCGGATCTTAAAAATTCAGCCGAGGAGTAATCAGTAAATAGTATAATAAATAAATATCAGTAAATAGTAGTCATAGTCCAGTGGTCCTAATTCAACCGTAATAAAAGGTACAACCACTTCTCTTTTTTTTTTCTCGAACTGACTACGCTATTGACCTGGCAAGGTCTTTACAGCTTCACCGGACTACGCAACGACTTCTCACCACGTTAGTGATATGTAGGTATTATTATTTATATTTATCTATTTATATGTATACCAGCGGAATAAGCGGACTTTGGCCCGCCCTGATAATAAAAAAAATGACAAACTATATACCTAAACCTTCCTCATAACTCACTTTATCTGCCGGTTAAAACCGCATGAAAATCCGTTCAGCAGTTTTTGAGTTTATCGCGAAAAGACTGACGTAGAGAACTTTGTTATAATACATGACTACCTACGTATTATAATACTGCGATAATTATCAAAACCTATGAAACATACATGCAATAACTGAATCAATTTGGTTTTAAAACAGACATTGTAAATATATAATATCTGGATTAGAAATGTTCCAGCTAACAAAGGCCTGCGGTGTTTATATTTTGAGTATATATTACAAGGTAGGTAATTCCAACATGCGACAGTTTAGCCACGGGAGTTGTTTTCATATGGCAAAGGTATAATTGCGCCTGGAGGTAGAGCGATTAAAACTAACATTTATGGTACACTCATGAAACATACGTAATCAAATTTTACCAAGCCGAACACATTTCTTTTGTAGGTGGTAGAGTCACGCTGAAGCTATTATTGGATTCAGCATGAATGGGTCGGCTCGTCCAGGGTAGCACCACCCTCGCACAGAAAATCGACGTGAAGTAACAGTGCTTGCATTTTTGCGTTTCGTTCGGTCAGTGAGAGCACCAGAGACCCATCTTCCCTCCCCTTCCCACTGCTCTCCTCTCTCTTCCCCTCTCCCTTTCTCTCCACTCCCCTAAACACAGGCTGACAACACACTTGCGACTCCCCTGGGGTTACTAGTGTTTATGGACGGCGGAGATCGCTTAACAACAGGTGACCCGCCTGTTCGATTGCCTCCTATATGATATATAAAAAAAATACGCAACCTTATAACATTGGTATTAATAGCTTGAAAGTATAACTTACTTGGACCCAAATATTATCTAGTAGTCTGAAATTTAATCAAGCCGTGGCCTTATTCGAACTTGAAGGATAATAACTCATAACAAAATTGAATTTAAGAAGATATCGAAGTAGTTCTCACAGACGGTGCATTTTTATTGCTTACTAAAATCTTGCTGGTTTTAATAAGATTACTTATAAAAAAGATAAACTATAAAATTCGAACAGTTTCTTTGAATATTTGTTATTTTTCTCTTAAGAATGAAGTATTTAAGATACAAAGCATAAGTTAAACAATAAGCGATATTAGAGTGTTATTGCGGGGAAGTTGGCCACTCGATGAGACAAACATACAAATTATGAATGCGTAGATTAATGATGTACCGTTCCGCGTGAATTATTCGCGTGGGTGGTTCTATACGTAACAGTTGCGATTTATATATAATTTATGTCAAATGATTGCCTACAAAATTAGATAACGTTGCTTTTTTTTCATAATAAATACCTTTTACATTTATTATTATAAAATATTACACAGCAATCAAGCAGTTCGGTATTGCGAAATATATTTCCGTATGTATACAAAATTGCACTAGAATATCGTCGTGTTCTGCTTTTACGAATGCAGTTTTACCGCGGCCGCGCTCGTGTTTTCTCTAAAGTGGTCGTAAAAGCTTTTTTTTAAAGACCATCTACCTAACTGCTGTTTATATTTTAGATAATTATAGTACGTCATGTCATAAACAACTGTCCTCTCTCGAAATATACAATAATATTCCAGCCTATGTATTTATATACATCTGACTGGCCTCTTATAAATAAATTTAATAGCTGCGCTCCAAATAAAGAGATGTGTCTCTAGTCCCACTACCAACCTCACTGATCGAGTACGGAGCATGCAGACTCCTGCCTGTCAACATTATCGAAAAAGAAGAAAAATTTGAATCAGAAGAAAAATGGAACGATTTTAAAACTTGACGCACCACTCCGATTGGTTTTTTCAACACAGTGTGCTTGATACCGCCGTCGACAAGAGCATTGTGCTTTATGCTTTAAGTTGTTTTGAGATTCTTTAAAATTATATAATAAATCATATCATCGGCTCCGCGTCACCCGCTCATAGCTGGAGAAGAATATCCAGACACCGCTCATGTCGCCTGAGACGCCGCTGCTCCGTACGAGGTGCTGAATTGCAGGTCAGTCCACGCTTTTATTTGGAGTTCTTGTTGTTTTTATTTATTTATAAGCAAAGCTACCAATTTATTTTTACCGCATATCCTGATGCGACCTACTTACACGGTCCCACCAGCCCCTTCAACATGTGTTATGCAGACACACACAAAGGGCACGATATCTAAAGCGGTAAATTAGCATATAACAAAACTCGTTATTTGAATGGAAGTAATAACTAATTATTATGCAGAGAATATTGCCAACGCTTCTAGAGTAAGATCCAGACACATTCTATTTAACAAATGTGTGTGGAATAGTGGAAGATGTATATCACGTATGAACAGGATGTATTCGGCTCCAAGTGGGTAAGCGGTTACCGATGTCGACTCTCAATTTAAATTTACAAGATATTCGAATGTTTCATGCGTTAAAATTCAAACCCATTAATGTTGAAGCACTGTGTTTATTTAAGTTGTTGAGTCGTCATTAGTGACGATATATTAGCTTTAATAATCTGTTTTGTATAAGTTATGCAGGCTGTAAATTGAGTAAGGAGCTGGGGCTGGTATAACCATATAAGCCCCTAAATCAATTTAAAAAAATACAAGTAGATGGATTTGTATATCACAATCTTCTGAATAGGTGTATATTTACTGTTATAAATTACATAATCATTGTATATTAATATCACTATATGAGAAAAAATAATGCAGCACCCGTCTTTTGATTTGGCACGTTGAGAAGAAGCTGGAGATACCGCCGTGCCGTGCCGTTGTAATCTTCTCGCTCCCCGAAGGGGCGCGGGGGACCGTACCAGGGTTGCTGGAGATAGTCGACTAAGTTCAGCTTTTATAGTGTTATTTTTGTCTACCGCAGTCATTGCGCCGTGCGAAAGAGAGTACGCTTTTCAAAATCGCAGCAAACCGATCTTAGCCGGACGTCTCACTCTTCTACCGGACGTGCCAAATCTAATGCCAGGTACCATGTTTGTTAATCTCTCACCGTGAAATGAAGAAGACAATTATTTTGCTGCTAATTATCTGTTTCTGATATGATATGTTGATTAAAAAAATTAACGATACAAACAGCAAATATTCATTTAATTTAAATTACAAAAGTTTTAAACAATGATTGTTGTAAACAACAACAAAGCTGGTTAATTAATGCCAGGCGTCTGTAATTGTGATAAGTTATTACGTTATTCGCTTAGGAGATCTGTTGATTTGTAAAAAAAAATATAGTTATTATCACCTATACGAATAGTGTGAAAAAAAGTGAAAAAACTACGGTCTCTCGTTATGTTTATATTATATCAAAATTATATACGTTCAGCTACTTTTGAGTTATCAGCCGAGCGCAATACGACCGACTTATGTTTGTTCATGTGTATATTCAATCGCTTTCATTTTTGAAACACGTATACCAAAGAAACTTCTTACGAATGATCTTTGCTTGTAACATCTGCACTTTAGTATAGCACATCAGGTCGTAGATATTTATGTATAGAAACCATTGTTTATTGGAATTAAATTCCGTAATACGACTGGCAGTAGGAGTTCGCTGGTAGAAATCGTCACGTAAGGAAAAACGATATAACTTTTTCTCATTCTGTTTCTTTATATTGTATATAAGGATTTGTATGCTGCCAGCTGTATAACTTCAATGCCGGACGCTTGAAAATTTCATCAAAACTTATTTTTATTTACAATTTACTATATAATTAATAATACTATATATTGGGGGTGTAAAGGGGGTCGAGTAACATCTTAAGACTTGAGACACCCAAGCCAACCTCGCCTGCACGTGGTGCACCCTGCTGATCAACGAACGAGGCAATGGCGAGAGCGGGGTGGTAGGGTTATACAGCCCGACTGGGCCGCAACCACCATGTATATGGCGAAAAAGCCTGTCATAGTGACTCGCTTTTGCGCGTCGCGTTTCGGGATCAGCCTGTGCATATCCAGTACCGGGTGACTTTCGTCATTATGGCCGGCATGACAGTGGCGACCGACGATGGATGACCTGTCTCGCGGTGGTCGCCATTGTTCTTGGATTGTACTATGCTTACCATCATGCATAGTGCAATCACTTTACGTGCTTCAAAAAAAAAAAAAATACTAAAAACAATGAATATTTTTCGTAAAATATGAAATGAAAGATTTTTATTTGATACTATACTTTACGTTCAGGAACATTGTTCCAAACGGGGGTCTTCTGACCGTAAACGTATTTTTTTGTGTTATTCTCTTTATCTTTCATTGAAAAATAACGCATTCATATTGATGTCATATTTCAAATAGAACCGAGCCATTAATATACGTGAAATGACGACAGAAACATAACTCAACGTTTAGGATTTACAATGACTGGAATCTGTCACTCGGAGCGTATGAGCCGTTTGAGCATTAAATCATTCACGAGAAACCGTGACAATCGCAAATATTTTTCAAAGTAATAACTACGTGACTAAAGTCGTAAAGTCGACTTTAAATATCGAATGGGTATGTTTTAAAGTTCATTTTATATTGGATCGTAAGACAGATTGTACGATTTAACCAGTTAAAGTGCGACTATCGTACACCAAGTGTGTGGGGAGCTGATGTTACTTGTGTCCACAGGAAGTGTACCTATCATTCCCCTACACGTGCTTCCCGAGTGATGCTAAACAGTAATAAATTCTTGGCCTCTGCAGTGTTCCACATAAATTGAACCTTACAGAGACAAATTGAGTAATCAGTCAATCACTGATAGTAAAAAATGGATACACTATTTAGCCAACTATTAAATAATCAGGAGTATGGATTGGTGAGGAATGGTTAGCGAGAAGGCTTCAGTGGTTAGTGTATCTGAACTTAATCAACTCATATAGATTCGAAAATTTGGAAGTGATCAGGAGTTTTCATTGAAGTAAAACATCACGATGAAACCATAACACGGAGGTAGATAGGGCTTTTCTAAGCCTGCGAGGCTTGCTACCACCCTCGAATTGAAAATTTGTTCCGCCAGTTGTTCTTGAGAGTTATTCTTATTCTAGATTTAGCGTGTTTATCGTCATAGACCATATGGAATGACATTGTAGTCAAACGTACCTATAAAGTAAAAAAAATGTATTCGAGTATCAAAATGTGCCCCTTAAATTGTATTAATTTTAGATGACACTGATATTAAATTCGAGGGTAAAATGTAAAGGAATGCTCTAATACTTCTATATACCTATCGATAGTTGAAAAAACAATGAATTTGTTTTTTAACCAATTTCAAAAATTAGGTGGTTCTAACTCGGTTGCTTTTTTATGTTTATGACCTCAGAATTTTTTCATTTGTAACCCATTTTGAATCTTTTTTTATTATATGAATAGGGATACTTTGGAGAGGCCTCCGTTGAAATTTAATTACTACTGGAGATTGGATTGCGAAAGCACACCAAAAAACTCTTCAAAATCGCATAGGATTCTGATATTGGTAGGTAGGGGTGTAAGGGGTGTCGAGTAACATCTTAAGACTTGAGATACTCAAGCCAACCTCACCTGCACGTAGTGCACCCTGCTGAATAACGAGCGAGGCAATGGCGAAAGCGGGGTGGTAGGGTTTTACAGCCCGACTGGGTTGCAACCACGATGTATATAGCGAAAAAGCCCGTCATAGTGACTCGCTTCTGCGCGTCGCGTTTCGGGATCAGCCTGCGCATATCCAGTACCGGGTGACTTTCGTCATTATGGCCGGCATGACAGCGGCGACCGGCGATGGATAATCTGTCTCTCGGTGGTTGCCGATGTTTTTGGATTGTACTATGCTTAACATCAGGCATAGTGCAGTCACTATGTCGTGTTTCGATAAAAAAAGACAAAGCTTTAGTCATGGACGTTTTGAACGTCTTGAGTTGAACTCCGAAGGGACAAATAAATTTCTTAACAACAAACAACACGATTTCATTATGCAATTTGTTAGGATACATGTTATTGAAGTAGGTTCTATTTTGTATCCGTCCGAAGAGGAGGGCGATGTACTGGTGGTCGCACGAGATCGCCGAGCTCCGTGCGGCCTGCTCCGTGGACCGGCGGCTGTAAGGGCGCAGTCGCCGTAGAAGGTCCAACAGGGACCCGGAGGAGGAGGCCCGGCTGTATGGCGACTACAGAACCTGCAGGAAAACACTGCAGGTCGCCATCAGCCGCGCGAAAGACCAGGCATGGGAGGAGATGCTCCGTGAGCTGGAGAGGGATCCGTGGGGGCGCCCGTACAAGGTGGCGCGGAAGAAGTTCCGCGGCCAGGCGCCCACGACAACGGAGACTCTCCAGCCGGAAGTAGTTGAGAGGGTTGTGGGAGCTTTGTTCCCCGACCCTCCGGAGCTCTTCCCTCCTCCCATGCCTCCTCCTCAGGCAGTGGAGGAGGCGCTGATCGACCCTCCCCCTGTTAGGGAGGGGGAGATAGGGAGGGTGATTGAGCGCCTCCGCACTGCGGGACGCAAGGCACCCGGCCCTGACGGGGTCCCGGGTCGTGTGTTAGCCATTGCTCTGGACCATCTCGGAGAGTGGCTTCGGGAGCTGTTCAGCCGCTGTCTGGCGGTCGGGCAGTTCCCGAGGCCCTGGAAGACGGGGCGGCTGTGCTTGATAGCGAAGGAGGGCCGCCCTCTGGACTGCGCGTCCGCGTATCGGCCCCTCGTGTTGCTAGACGACACCGGGAAGGCGCTCAAAAGGATCGTTGCCTCCCGGGTCGTCCGGCAACTAGAGGAAGTGGGGCCGAACCTGTCCGACGCGCAGTTCGGCTTCCGGTCGGGGCGTTCCACGCTGGACGCCCTGATCCTCCTAAAAAAGGTATCCACGGAGGCGACCTCTGAGGGCGATAGAATATTGGCGGTGTCCTTGGACATCGCCAACGCCTTCAACAGTCTGCCGCACAGTGTCATACTGGAGGCGCTCCGGTATTTTGGAGTACCCCTGTATCTGCGGCGACTATTGGAGGCGTACCTCGACAGGAGAGAGGTCGCCTTCGTGGACGCCAGAGGGCGGATGGTCCGGCGCAACACGGCGCGTGGGGTTCCACAGGGATCAGCATTAGGGCCACTCCTGTAAAACATGGACTACGACTGGGTGCTCCACGGCGCGCTCCCTTTTGGAGCACGCCTCATCTGCTACAAGAATGATACCCTAGTCGTAGCCCGAAGGGGGGAAACAATTAATTTATTGCGCCTGGCCACGGAGGCTGTAACTCTCATGGTCAGGCGCATCAGAAGGCTGGGCCTCGAGGTGGCCCTCGAGAAGACCGAGGCCCTAATGTTCCATGGGCTTCGGCGGGGGCCACCTCCGGGGGCCCACATCTGTGTGGAGGGTATCCGTGTCAGGGTGGGAACCCATATGAAATACCTGGGCCTCACCCTGGACGGATGCTGGCGGTTCGAGCCCCACTTTAAGGGGCTCGGACCGTGGATAGTGGGGACGGCAGGGGCCCGCGGACGACTCCTCCCCAACACGGGGGGGCTGGGTGCCGCCTGCCGCCGCCTCTACATGGGGGTCATCCAATCCATGGCCTCCTACGGGGCACCGTTGTGGGTGGACGCTCTCAGCGCCACCAATATCCGCGCGCTGCGAAATGCGCAGCGCACCGTGGCGTTGAGGGCGATAAGAGGGTACCGAACGGTGTCCTCGGCGGCGGCCATGGTTCTGGGTGGCTCCCTTCCATGGGAGCTGGAGGCGCAAGTGCTGGCCGCCGTTTATGAATATATGGCGGCTAAAAAGTGATCAGGGGAGCCTCCAGCTCCCAGGGAAATAGAGGAGAGAAGGCGAAGTGAGAGGCGCCAAATGATGGAGAGGTAGAAGCAGGACCTAGCGGACGCGCAGTACAGCAGATACACTATCGACGCCGTCCGCCCGGTCCTGCTGGGTTGGTGTAACCGACGTTGAGGCTCCCTGACATTCCGTCTGGTGCAGATGCTGACCGAGCACGGGTGCTGCGGTTGGTACCTGTACCGGATAGCACGCAGGGAGCCGACCGCCGTACGTCACGAGTGTGGCGTTGAACCGGACACGGCGCAGCATACACTTTCTGAATGTGCTGCGTGGGAGGAGCGACGCCGCATTCTGGCTACAGCGGTAGGAGGGAACCTCTCGCTGCCGAGCGTGGTCGCGGCCATACCGCCACCGTAGCTGGACCTAGGGACGGGTGGAGCTGGGGCCCCACCTTCCCATTGCACAGGTTCAGCAGACGAGAAGGAGACGGCCGATGTGTACCCGGCTGTCTCCTTACAAGACGAGGCCTGGCGGCGGCACTTCTGCTGCTGGGCCACATCGCTGGGGCGGCACGATGAAGTCTATAGAGATCTCGTGCCGCCCCAACAATAGCGGAAGGCGTTCACCGTGGGGTTTTAGTCCGTGCGAGTCAGACATAACCCACCCTCTCCCCAGGGAGGGTGGATATTCATAAGGGATTACCACACGTAAAAATATATATATATATATTATACCCTCTAGACACAATAGTGCCATTCTGAGCATTTAGTACAATATAAAACTTACTAACAATAGAATAAAAACAACGAGCAATAGCTAAAATACCATTTATGTTAGCAAAACGATTATTTAGAAACGGATTTTTATGTGAAGGGTTTCGTGACCACTTAATTATAGAACGTTCGTATTTTATTGAATTTCATTTTATATGAAAAATCCTACCGCACTTTCCAAGTGGCTAACACTTGTCCAGCCTCGATAGTTCGCTGAAATGAAACTCTCATCTGTTATTTTAGAAAATGACTTTATTTGGTTTTCGATTTATATCCAATTAAATGGCTTATCATGTTATATAAAAAATAATCTAGATACATAAAGTTCCTTTCTAGTTCATAGGACTTTATTTAAAACCCTCTTTAGAAACAGTGAAGCTAAACCAATTTTCTTATTGTTCATTATAATAAACCTAAAGTTGAAGTCTATAAGAGCGCAGTCAGATGTGAAGGATGAAACAGATGGCATATGGTGCAGAATAAAAATCTTATATCACCTAATGTTTAGATGATCTGGCAGAGTCATACTACTAGAAAGAGTGCTGAACTATTATATCAGAGGCAGAATCAAACTAATATCTACATTGGATAAGCTACATACGACTCCGTTGGTATGTCCATGTGCATAAAAACTGCTAGGTTTTAAGCTTAGGGCCGAAAAAACGTAAGGTGTATTTCTGTAAAAAAACAATATAAACCCAATGGCGACCAGAAGTAGATATATCTGAAGATAAGGCTGGAAGAAGAAGAATATTATGAATCAAATACCTACTGGATGCCTTGGACAGGTCGCAGAGACGGGTTGTCCGCATTGTTAATGATGCAGACATTACAGAGTTTATGAAGCCGCTTCAACTGTGCAGGGATATTCCCTCACTGAGCGTGTTCTACCGTCTGTATCATGGCGAGTGTTCTGCAGGGTTGTTCAATTTAATCGCTTCCTCTCCTTTTCACAACCGATCCACGCGCGCTGGTCTACGGAGCTACAGTTTTACGGTAAACCCTATCTGGGCACGAACTAAAAAGTTCGCAACATCCTACCTTTGCCGTACGGTGAAGCTGTGGAACAATCTCCCGGCTAGTGTGTTCCCTCCTTCCTATAATATGGGGTCCTTCAAGCGTAACTTGAAGAGGCATTTACGCAGACCGGCATAACAGCGACGACCTACGAAGGATGACGTATTTCTTGGTAGTCGATGTTTTTGAATTGCACTGTGCTTACCATCAGGCGCAGTGCAATCACTTTGTCGTGCAACTAAAAAAAAAAATATGATAAAGCAAACATAATATGATCTAATAACAGTGACACCACTGAGAAATCCACAAATCGTCAGTATACTGGATATAACTTGACTGATTATGAACCACGACAAACTAAAGACACTGTAACGAATTTATCATCATACGCATGGTGGCCCTAAACTAATCGAGTACAAATCCTTACCACTGCACTTGATTACTGAATTCCAAAACGCGCTATACCCAACGTTCCACTATGATGTGGGTTACATCATCTTTGTATTATATATATATATCTATACTAATATTATAAAGAGGTATAGTTTGTGACGTTGTGAATTGTGACGTTGTAGAGGGTAATCTCAGGAACTTTTGGTCCGATTTGAATAATTCTTTCATTGTTATATAGCTCTTTTTTTTTCTTTATTTTTGGCAACCAATCTTTCTGATTATTACTGCCATTGTCGCGTAGTCAATAATATTACAAGCTTCGTGCGATCACTTCAGTATTAAGCGTCGTGTGAGTCAATATTCTATCAAGATAGTGGATCCCTTGTTAGAATCTTCCTGGGAGTTTTTGTGGCATCTCAGAATTTCATGCTCCGTGGTATTATTTACCATTCACTTCACTTATGCATAATAAACTAACTAAATTACGTAAAACACCACCAAATTTACAAAATATAGAGTCAAATAACACAAGATTATGAATAAAATATAAAACCACTACATGACAGACTAAAATCCCGCCAAAAACTCCTATAGCTCATTTATCGATGATGGTTATAAGCTATATATACGCACGCTAAGACCAATAGGAGCGGAGCAACAATGAAGACTGTTTAAAAATCGGGTGTTTTTTCCTCTTGAGAGCTTTCGCTGCATATTAGTTAACCCAAATTAACTATGTCCACGCGAACGAAGTCGCGGGCAGATGCTAGTTATTTATATACGTTTAAACATTGTTAAAACTAAATGTAGTGATTCTATTTAAGTAATAAATAAACAAACCAAATATTACATAAATAAACTAGGCCCTACGTCACAGGCGTACAATTTCCCTTACATACGCACAAGTCATATTTTTTCTTCATGCACAGGGTGTTTGTGATAAATCTCTCATGACAGGTTTCAGTTACCGCGTGTATCAACCAACAACGAGTATAAATCATAGGAACGCACCCTTTTTGTGGCTTCACATGGAAGGGTATGTGAGAAAACGAACAATCATTGCCCAGTTTTTCCACTATAATCGTTTTGGTATTTAGTGTGGTTTAGTTTTTGTTTGCGCCTTTCATTTACTTCTGCTTTCTGATGATGTATAACTGATTATATGATCTCGCCTAATTATTCATTGCGTTCAGGGATATATAAATCTGTTTACTTTAAATCCCGATTAGGCCTCCCACGGCAGCGGCTCTAGCCTAGGTTCGATCCCTTGTTAGGGAGCCCTTGAGTGCGTTGCTTGCACGATACGATGACACACAAATATACATCACCGCTACAACACTACACGATCACCCCCACACACGTGCACGCCTACACGCTTACACATAAAAGTGGAAGGGTTTACTTTTTTTCCCTTATTGAACTGAAAAACTCTCAATTTTCCGATAATAAATATATGGAGGAGTTGTTGAGGCGTGTATGCTTGGTACACATACGTTTCAACAACTCATACATATATGAATAGTTAGCTAGCTTAGCTAAGATAGGTCGCGATTTTGCATGCAACAGGCAACAAGCCAAGCCGAGGTGTGCCGTGCACCCTTGAGCTGGTTGCCAAAATAAAATCGGCTGAGTGTCTTAAGCGCTCGCCTTAATAGTCCGGTGAAGCTGTTAAGGACTTTGCTGGGTCAATAGCGTAGTCATTTCGAAAAAAAAAAAGTTTACTTTAACGCATCACTTGTAATATTATTTGATGCATTGATGGTTGTTGTTTTAACTTACATGTATATTTCCAAAGCTTCAGTTAATAATTAATTGATACTAATGTTACAAAGCTCGCTAGTTTTTTTTTTTTTGTTTTTGAACTCTCTAATCTTTTTAGGTATCGACCAGATTTGACATATTAGTTTTTACATTTTATAACCCATGTATAAAGAACAGCTATAAGATATCTAGAATGTGACTAGTTTAGAAAGGATACTAAATTAAAACGAATTAAATAGTGCGGGAGGGCCGTGTATCTCGGACTCGTGGTATCGGGGTCCAAGGGCGGGAAAACTTAACTTAACCAGTACACAGTAGTACACTTGTACGAATAATTCTATCTTCATTAATGGATTTCGTGGTAAATAGTTAATTTTTTTAATTAAAGCTTCATTTCAACCAAATTTTACTTCTAAATTCACGCTTCTGATAAGAGCTATAACAAAAAAAAAATTGACTGTAACAAATCACCTCAAGACCTTAAAGTAAAATTACTCTTAACCGATTAGTAGAAACAGTGCAAAAAAAAAAAATTTGTAACTAGCCTCTATCTCTTCCTAAATCTTGTCCTAAAAAATATCACAAAACTTAACTTCAAACTACCATTACCCATAGTCGTGCAACAAGAAAGAAGTAATATAAAGTCTCTCCCGGATGTCCACTTTCAAGAAACTATTACTTGAAATAGAGTCACTTGACAAAATCCTTCGAATGGCTATTTTAAAACGGAAACTGCACTATTCAAACGACGTATCCGAGCCAAGATATGTTTTTACGTTTTTGGCGTGAAATGAATATAATACACGGAATTTTGTAACTGAAAAGAAAAAATGGTACAGTTGAGCTATAATGAATACGAGCCAAATATCTTAACATGGTTCACGTAGGGTACGTATTAAGATAGGCTAACATACAGTCGCCGTGTGTGTTGAGCAACGTTGTTAATAATGCGATTTATCGTTTAAGTTACTTGATTTTTCGTCCATATAATATTAACTACTGGCCATCAGGCTGACATTGAAATACGAAATATTCTTATGAATAACCATATATTAGCTTTACCACGATGTATCTGGCTGGAAGTTAGAGGTAAAACTATACACATTTGATAAAGATTTGTAGACGATTTCTTTGAATGCGTTAATATTTCTAACTTTTACTCAAATTAAAAAAAACTTTTGTAACATGTATGACCTTCTAGCTTTTGCCCACGACTTCATCCGCGTCTTAGCGTGAAGACATAACTTATAGGCTTCCTCGATTAATGAATTATCATACAAAGAATTTTTTAAGTCAGACCAATAGTACTTTCTAAGATTAGCACGTTCCAGCAAACAAACTCTTCAGCTTTATAATATTAATATAAATTTATGGAGGAAGGTTCATATTATACCATCACCCTTAGGAATGGAGCAATTACATAGACAAAAGTGAGTCGTAAAGTTTTTAACTCTTCTACTTAAGTAAGAACGAAGTAATAGTTTGAGTCAGCCATACGGTGCAAACAATTCGTGAAGCATATATAAAGACACGCATATATGACTCACAAAAGCATTTGTGTACAGCTAGCATACGCACGATTAGCATAATTGAATCCGCGTTGTACTATTGGCCCTTAAGCTTAGCAAAGCCTGACAAAGATGTGAATGCCCATAAGGTCAACAGAGATTAGTCAGATCGAAGAAAAGTGATGCCGTGATAGATATTGACACTAGATGAGAGTATCGAGCGTTTTCGCGAAAGGTCCAACTGTGAAAGTTTTAGTATAAGGGTAATTCGGTTGCGAGGATGTCTCCCTACTCAAAAAGTCGTAGTTTGGCAGACTATATTTAATTTAAAAAATAAGTTAAACATAATTTATAACTTGTGGATTTTGAAACCTGCGCTATTAAAATTCTTCATAAGTATCGTCGTTGACAAAGTGGAAGATTTCAGTATTCACTTAATAATATATGTCGGGATGATTACTAATGACATGTGTGTGTACTATTGACTTCTATTGACCTGTACTACTGACTAGTTACTATTGACAATAACCAAAGTTATTTAGCACTGCATACGCAATTGATCTTAAACGATTTTTCGATGAGGTCATAAAGATGTCGTCATAGTTTTATATGCGGTTCCTAATCATTGCTTCGACAAATATATCAGAAATTAAAGATCAGATAAACGAATACCTTCCGTTAATTTTCTTCTATTTTTTTCACAGTGGACTAATTTCTCTCGGGTTGGAATACATTTTCCGCGAACAAAACTGCGAATATAAACTACTTTATTATATAGCTTTTAGTGAAATAGTGTAATTGGGCTACACCAACCAACGTACCAGAATCGGAGAAGTTCTATTATAAATTTTCATTTCCAACAAAATATCCGACAAAAGTATATGAGTTCGTTGAACACCGTAACGATAAATCACGAAGTTCAACACGACCGACATAGAAAGAACTACTAACGAACCGTGTCACGCCAGATGGTGCCTCGTTTTATACGGCCATTCTAACTTCTCCCAACGTATAAAGAGAAGCACGTGGAAATTATGTCTCCTGTATAGTGCAATGGCGAATCATACGAATATATCGTAAGCAAAATACGCGTCAGCTGTGAATTTATTTTACCATAAAAGAACTGGAAATACATTTGTATGTACCAAAGATTTTTATTCAATGTTAGCGTACAAACTTATTTTCTACCTGCTAGTGTTAACTGACTTCGCATTTTTATAAGAACAGCGTAATTGTTCTGCATAAATTGAAGACTGGGTTTTATTGATGTTAATTTATCTGGATACATTGGTAGTAAAATCGAGCTGTACGTCGTCACGATCAACGGCATGACGGTCTCTTATGCCGTCATGGGTGTCCCGTGACAGTAAACTTTTTTTTCTTATCGTTACATCACACAGGGGTGTAAGGGGTGTCGCGTAACATCTTAAGACTTGAGACACCCAAGCCAACCTCACCTGCTCGTGAATAACGAACGAACGAGGCAATGGCGAAAGCGGGGTGGTAGGGTTTTACAACCCGACTGGATCGCAACCACCATGTACATGGCGAAAAAGCCCGTCATAGTGACTCGCTTTTGCGCGTCGCGTTTCGGGATCAGCCTGTGCATATCCAGTACCGGGTGACTTTCGTCATTATGGCCGGCATGACAGCGGCGACCGACGATGGATGCTCTGTCTCTCGGTGGTCGCCACTGTTTTTGGATTGTACTATGCTTACCATCAGGCAAAGTGCAGTCACTTTGTCGTGCTTCAATAAAAAAATAAATAAATACTAAAAAATTGCACATAACAAAAAATGGTTAAACTAATATGTACCCAAAATGAATAAATATTCCACTAAAAATAATAACACATTCGCTATTTGAAATAACCTTTAAAAGTTTGTAAGGTTTATTTACAATCATCTCATCTGAAAATACATGTATTCATTAATCAAAGGAATTTCATCTGCTAGGTATTATTCTCTATTCCTATTATTTATTCTCTCTGAAGCTGTCAAATTTGTTTCAGAAATGTTGACTCCTTTATGCTTTTAGAAAATAATTTATTTCAGCATACGAAAACATTACACGAGTTTCGTAATAAAACCATTTATATAGAAAAATATTTAAGAAATCGTTTTGCTGAAGTGAGCTATAAGTCAAAATGTCTAAAACACGCCGAACTGGAGTTGATAACTTTGTAAAGCTTTTTTTCGTCAATAAATACAAACTTAAATACTGATCAAAAAACTCTATACTTATATCAAAATGCCCCAGACTTTGAATAGTTTAATAATAATTTATCGTAATGGAAAAATCTGAAATCGTCTCCCGGCCATTGGGAGCATGTTTCATATTCTTTTTTATGTCGGGTCCCTTAAACGAAGCGTGAAGAAGCTTTGGTAAGAGGACAATCGATGGAATATGTTACTATTGACAGTTGAATGAAAAAAATACCTTACAGTTCATTTTATAAATTCTATTATTTTTCAAGTCACCTGTTCTAGTATGAAATAAAACTGGGAATCAATAAAATTCTCTAAAATTTGAAACAAGTAATTATTAGATAACTTTACAAAAACTCTGATTTATATTCATTGCTTTTTTATACTAAATATAATAAATTTTCATATTGTTTTGCTAATCTTAATTAATTACGGGTTTCGTTGGGCATTAAAAAAATAGCCAGGGCTCAAACAAAAAAGCAACAAATTACAATTATGAAAAATTGTATTGAATTGTTAAAACTTACAATACTTTTGATTTCAATGTGCCCAAAAGATCTGATCTTTTTGAAGTCCGTTCAGCCCTTGAGTTTTATTATATTTTATTTAGTTTAAAGATTTTTAATACACAGTAAAGCAGCTTGGTATCAGCTAGTACATTTTAAATGAGATATACGATTTACAACAGCTTGCCTAACTCTGATCGCGTCGCTTCATATATAAAGGAAAACCTATTAGAGGTGAGGAGCTAGCTCCTTGCCTAACATATGTTTTAGGATACCTGTTCGTGGGTATAAAGTTGTTTGTTAGATCACGATTACTATATTTTTAGTATTGTTACAATGATGTTGTTTACCAAACTGAGCGGCTGAACGCAGCTAACTATCGAAGTACCTAATAAATATTATTTTAATTCAAACTGTGCTGATGGCCACATAATAAGTAAGGCGATATGCAATGTACGTAACCATACAAATTTCTTGATATGTACAATTCATTACGATAGTCATTATTTGACCACATTGAGATATGGATAGTAGGCAGATTGTAGGTGATAAAGACACGTTGAAGCTATTATTAGTTTCAGCATGAATGTGTCGATTTGTTCGGGGTACCACCACCCTCTCACAGAAAACTGACATGAAGTAACAGTGCTTGCATTGTTGCGTTTCGTTCGGTTAGTCAGAGTGCTGGAGATCCACCTCCCCTCTCCGCTCCTCTCCTCTCTCCCTTCCCAACATTCCCCTCAAACATAGGCTGGCAACGCACTTATAACTCCACTGGCATTGCTGATATCTATGGCCAGCGGTGATCACTTAATTCGCCTGCTCGTTTCCCCCCTATGATATAAAAAAAAGCTTCGGTAATATGGAAATAATAGGAGATAAAGAGGGAGGGAGTTCGTCATCAAGTCGTTCTATAAGCCAAGTATCGGGTAACTGGGTCTGTGTGCTTTGTTGCACAGTAAATATATGTTTCAATAAATCAATTTTGAATCTCATAATTGATTGACTTTGGACATAAACGTAAAGGTTCTAATTAGTATTATCCATTTCGTCTAAATAATTTACCCATGAAGTCTTCAAATTTATTAAAAAGTGAGATATATTTCGTATTTTTAACCGACTACGAGAAGGAAGACGGTATAGTTTTAGTTGTATTTTTTAATAAGTTTTGTTACGTCTGAAATCAGTCATTAATAAACCAGGTTGCAAAATTCGTTGTGGTTATTATTGATACGGATTCTTTTATAGAGCATCAAAAGAACAACAAAGTTACCATTTAAATTTTATTCTGTCTTTCATAGTTTGGCTACAAAATATAAAAAGGAAACCAAAAATTAAAAAAAAAAAAATCAAAGATCGTAGAAACAAATATTAACGATAGAAATTTGACTCAAAGAAATTTTCTGTCGCCAATTTTTATCACTTAATGAGATTTATCCGTTTATTGTAATTAAATAAAATTTCTTAACCGTTTGTATTAAAAATATTTTTTCTATGCTATTTATGTGGGAAAATTTAATCTGTTAGTTTTCCAAACGCCTGAACTGATCTTGATAAAGCTTTTCAGATTTTGTCATAGTATAAAAAAGTAACCAAAAGTAACTCGAAATTTAATTCTTATTTATATGAGATTTTCAGGTAGTTACCATGCCTGATCATAGTATACAAAGTTGTACTACTGCTGTCATTTTTATCGAACTGTATTGTGAGTCGGATCACGCGCTCGATAGCCGAGCGAACGGGCGTAGTGAGTGCCGCGACGTGACTTGTCCCAGCATGAATATTTTCAACGACCTTTTTTTTGTTTTCATCCTAACTTTAATGCATTCACGGAAATTCTATAGGTTCTGACGTTATGTCATGACCTTAATTCTAAAGCCTTTAACAATTTATCTATTACATAGAACGCTAACTCACTTAATTTCTATGCTTAAATAAACCGTGGAGCTTTGACGACGAAAAGACGACAGAGTAGATAATCATTTAAATCATAATTTATGTATACTGTACAAATTACCACATTTTAATCGTATAGCATCTAAGTATAATTAAAAAAAAACTGTTAAAAGCACGACTTTTGCATAAGGAGTCGACCACGCGTCTAAAAAACGCAGCGTAGTTGGTCCCTATTATATGAATTTACAGTTAAGTACCTCTCAGCAGGGCTTCCATCTACACTAGTACTTCGTTTTTGTTTAGTGTACATTCTAACTTATACTTCACATGGTGATTGCTTGCTCTGAATGGTTTTATTACCTTACATACAGATGTCTCTAGCATTTCCAAAGACTAACGTGTTGAAAGAAACAAAAGATTTGCAGTAAAAGTAGTATTATCATCAATTAAATAATACAAGTATCAACGGTTATGGGCAGAAAGAAGACGTATGAAGAAAGAAGAATGAAGTTGGGAAGAGAAATCTATAGCTATCCTAAAAATCAAGGTAAAAAACTTTAGTAAGAAAAAAGATAGACATGTAGTAGGCGTGTTACTTTAATTACTGTGGCACTCCTTTGCTTCCTATTGCGAGAAAGTCATGCTTGCAAAGGAGGCGGTGAAGAGAGAGGGAGCGGACCATTAGGCTTTCCACCCGCGGTCGACGAACCACACGACAGCGATGGGTAGGTGATGATCTCCGGCCGCCGTAGATGGCGCCTGGAGGCGATGGACACACTTATGACCGTTGCCCTGGCAGCTTAACTGTACAGTCCCATGTGGTGGAGGCGCATAGTGCCGATGCACCTCCTACAGTTCGTCAAGGGGAGGTCTAACACCCAATCCTCTTTTGAGTGGTCTACCCCATCTTTGACCCCCTCAGACTACAGTCAGGGCCCTTTGGAGGGCCAACACCGCGCCTAGAAGGTGTATCAAGGCACCATGAGGTTTTGGTCCGTGCGATTCGGACATCACCCATCCTCAGTTGCCCGACGGGATGGGTATCTGTTAAGGATCTCCCCACGTAAAAAAAGCGCGTTACTAGATCATAGATTATTGTCTGAATACATATTATGTTATCCATTATGAAGGATAACAGAAAATAATTTAATACCTTTAAAATTGAGATAAGTAGTACAAGAGTAAAATTAGGAGTCTATACCGTCAAAGGACTCCGACAAAATCTTCTTTTGTTAGCCATAATGCTAATATCACACCGGTACGTAATTCGAGCTGAGTGCAAAGTTTGCCACTTAAGTATTCCGGACCTGTGAACAGAAATACCTCGGGATTCACAACACAACACTTATTTGACTACCGTTAGCGCTAACTTTCTTACTCGATTTAATCTAGATCTGGATGTAGACGTTTCAGAAACTTTGTTAAGCTATTTATTGTGTTGTTATTTGGTCTCACTAATGTTTGTAATACTGTTTCGTGGGTTGTCAGTATTATTATAATCTTGTAATAAAACTTGTTTCTATGATTTATTTATTTGAATATATTTTCGATATCCAATGAAACAAGTGTATGTAGGTTTATGTATTTAATAAAAACTTAACCTATATATCTAACATAAAAATCTCGTGTTACGATGTTTGTGGTTGAAGTCCTCCGAAACGGTTACACCGTTTTTTTATAATATTTTAAATGTATGTGATAAGTATGAGAATATATCGTAAGGTATATTTATACCTTTATGTGATTAGAGTGTCCCTATCCAGATTTTTTTTATTTTTTTTGACAATTATTCTTTCTTATATTTCTTTTTATTTGCCATCGAAAATACCTATACCCACAAATTTTCACGCTCCTAATCCCATCGTCCCATTTTATTTGTGATTTTAGTATTTTTGTATAAACAATATTTAAATCACTCAACTTTTTTTTTTTTCAAACTGACTACAAACATAATTCAAATCAAATATCATTCAACTGTTGTTCGTATTTCAAAGTAAATTAAATTATTTATATTCCTGGTTAACAGATGGCGCTACCTACGTCCACCTAATCGAAATTTCTTCCACACATGCGTAAGCGCTAAACCAACAAGGTGTTTGAGTAAGTCTCTTAATTATTTGGTTTTTAGGTCCTAGGTTTGGGTTGTAGCTTTATTAAAATTTTTTGAGTTTGGAATTACAATTGGAACTGGTAAGTAACCGATTTCACACAGACGAAGTGTTCATATGTGCCTTTTTAGGACCTATATAAAGTATTACGGATTAATTGACAGTTCTTACGGTAGTATAATACACTAAAACGACATTGACCCATCTTTAAAAAACAACTTGAATAGTTTTCTTGACGTATTTTATTTTATTATGATAAATAAAAAAAAAAGTTTAAAAGAGGTAAATCGGTAATCGACCATCATAAATATTGGAACACCTAAACAGTTATTTATGAAGAAGTTTTATTATTATATATATATGTGGGTATATATATTCCACTATAAGTCATCATTACGTGACGTTGACACATATCAACTTTTATACCGCTCAATTAATCTCAGCGAAAATTGGTACTGTTATGATATTATATTAATATTGAGAAATGCTCAGCAAGCTTTATTCAAAATAATATATAAGCCATTGTAAATGACATTTAAAAACAGTTGTATTACGCAGTCGTCCAGAATCAGTCGCATTGTAAAGTCTCGCGCCGAGACACCATACCTTGTGTTAACCAGACAATAAAATTTGTGCGTCAGTGAACTTTGCCTTTTTTTTTAAAAAGGACCCACAGAAAGCCATCCTAACAGTACGCATAGTTATTCGTCCACTTAATTATTCACACCACATCCATTTTTCTATAACACAAGTGCATAGTTCAACATATAATAAGTGCGACAAATGATTACGGACCCGGAACACAGCTGTATATATTATAACTAGCTTCTGCACCCGACTTCTTCGCGTAGAAAAATTACTTTGGGCTAACGCTAACTTTAACCCGCTTTTTTTTTTCGAACTAACTACGCTATTGACCTAGCAAGGTCTTAACAGCTTCACCGAACTACTAAGGCGAGTGTTTAAGGCACTCAGTCGATTTTATTTGGGCAACTAGCTCAAGGGTGCACGTCACATCTCGGCTTGGCTGTTACCTGTTACATGCAAACTCGCGACCTATCTTAGATAACCTAGCTAACTATTCATATATGTTGTTCATTCATCAGTTGTTGAGACGCATAGGTGTACCAAGAATACACGCCTCAACAATCCCTTCATATATTTTTTATCGGAAAATTAGAGTTTTTTCAGTTCTATAAGGGAAAAAATAAACCCCTTCCACTTCCATGTGTAAGCGTGTAGGCGTGCACGTGTGTGGAGGTGATCGTGTCTTTAACTCGCAATTTCGATTACATATACGGTTTAAATATTTTTAAACGATACGTTCGTTAATCACAATTTTCAAACGATCTTTATTGGTGCTTAGCTCCTATTGGACTTGGCATGATGATATATACACTATAGCCTTTCTTGTAAATGACCTATGTAACACTCAAAGATTTTTTTGAATCGGACCAGTATTGAGAACCTTCCTGTCCGTTAGTGGTATCCGCCGCAAACTATGAACCCGTACCTAACGCTGCGCGTTATAAAAGACGTCCGCGACACATTTTTACCGATCCCCCTGATTTAATCACGTCAGCGAACGATCAGTACCAGCCTGTCCCTCGAAACAGAGCGTGTTCACGCCCATGCCCGCGTAACCACAGATCACACCGCCATGGTCTGGTGGTGAATTTCGCTCCCGCATACCCGATTAGGCCTCCCACGGCAGCGGCTCAAGCCTAGGTTCGATCTTTCGGTAGGGAGCCCTTGAGTGCGTTGCTTGCGCGATACGGTGAGACAGGATATACAGCACTGCTACAACACTATACAATCACCCCCACACACGTGCACGCGTACACGCTTACACATGAAAGTGGAAGGGTTTACTTTTTTCCCTTATGGAGCAGTTTTTGAGGCGTAAATGCTTGGTACACATATGCGTTTCAACAACTCATACATGTATGAATAGTTAGCTAGATTAGCTAAGATAGGTCGCGATCTTGCATGAAACAGGCAACAGCCAAGCCGAGGTGTACCGTGCACCCTTGAGCTGGTTGCCAAAATAAAATCGGCTAAGTGCCTTAAGCGCTCGCCCTTGTAGTCCGGTGAAGCTGTTAAGACCTTGCTAGGTCAATAGTGAAGTAAGTTCGAGAAAAAAAAAAGTATTGAGTATACTAATTAAGAGTTCTGGGTATTTTGTTACGCGTCAGTGTGACAGGCGGCCTCTCTAAATGCAACGGACAAAGTTGAATCCATTTTAAAGTTAGTTCCGTCGGGGCTTTTAGCGCAATAAATGCCTTCCTTCCATAGCTTTCTTAAAAGTTTCCTCTAAAACAAAAAGATTTGTTTCTCATCCTAGAACAAACGGCCATCTTAACAATCTCCACTGACTTTGGAATGAACTATTTTTGCAATTTCCAATCGGAATGGGACATACTTTTTTCTTTTTAGTTTCTCATCTCTTTCTTTAATCCGTTGTAGTTTTTCTTTGTTTAATTTCACATTGAACTGAAAACGGAGTTTCCTTCTAAAGTAACGACTTGTTTTTTTTTTGTATTAATAACAAAAGCAGAATGTTTTCCCTTCCAAAAACTCATTAATTGTTTTACGTAAATTATAACCTAAAAACGTATTTATATCACAAATTTGTATTGCACAAAATCCAAATGTAGGAAATTGATTCACTTATAATTTTATGTATAGGCGTTGTATTGCAAATCAGTAAAAAAACCATACTCATCTCACGCTCTCTACGTAATTTATCTAGTACTGTCTCTTCTTGACATATGTATTACCAGATTAGGACCTCTCGGCACCAGATTAGGCCCCCTCGACAGCGGCTCAAGTCTAGGACCGTTCCCTCGGTGTGAAACCCTTGAGTGCGCTGCTCGCGCAATACAGTGACACAAAATCTTACATCATTGCAACAACATTACACATATCACCTCCACATACATACACGCATAAACGTTGATACATGAGAGTGGAAGGGTTTTGTTTCTTTCCCTTATCGAACTACAATAGTTTAGAGTATTATCCGATACTAAATATATTTAAGACTTGTTGAGGTATGTATGCTTGGTACACATATATGTTCCAACAACTCATATATGTATGAATAGTTAGCTTACGTTAGCTCAGATAGGTCGCAAATTGCAACAGCCGAAGTCGAGGTTTGCCGTGCACCCTAGAGCTAGTTGTCGAATAAAATCGGCTGAGTGCCCTAAGCGCTCGCCTTAGTAGTCCGGTGAAGATTTTAAGACCTTGCTGGATCACTAGCGTAGTCATTTCGAAAAAAAAATCTGCCTGTGACGACTTTCTTGTACTCTGATGTGAAGTAAATGCCTTTTTTTTTCAATTTATAGCATTATACATGTCAAAATTATTTAGAAACTTATTACGTTACATTAGTTTAACCAATGTGAATCGTTTGTATTATATTTATAACTAGCTGTTACCCGCGGCTTCGCACGCGTTTTTTTAATATATTAAATAAATTTAAAATTGTGATTACACATCTAGTGTAAATTACAATAATACTATTTCAAAAATATTTGTATCACACGCACATCATCTACTGTAACAGGTAACGTGTACATTACGTATGTGAATACTAATAGTGTATCGAATGGGATGGAATTATGATCAGCCACATAACTGGAATTTTAAACTATATATCACCCTCAGTGCTCACACTATATAAGAAAATAATGAAAATATGAAGCTACACATTATCGAACAATATTAAATAAAACAGCTAATTAGTTACTTATTTGCCCGTAGAATTCCCGTTCAAATATTACTTGTAGTCCGGTGAAGCTGTTAAGCGTAGTCATTTCTAAGAAGAAAAAAAAAACATTCAAATAGGTCCAGTCGTTTCGGAGATTACCCGGAACAAATAAAAAAACAGACATATCGACAGAGTTAAAAAAATGTTAATGTTTGTAGCATCATAGATTGTATTCACCAAAAATATTTTATTTTAATATAAATTACACTCACTTTACTTTTATAATACGTAATATATCACAAATAAAAAATTGGCAAAAAAATTAATGTAGAATAGAGTTTTTTAAGAGTGTTTGGCGGGATTTCAGTCTGTCAGGTAGTGGATTTCATATTTTTTTCATAATATTGTGTTACATGATTCTATATCGTGTAGAAATTGGTTGCGTATTATATAATATCGTTCGTTTATTTTGCATAAGTGAAATGAATGAAAAATAAAACCATGAAGCATTAATTCTATGGTCTTGAAGATTAAGAAGATAAAAAATTACGTTATATTATGTAGAGGATTCGGCACTTATACATATCTTTACATTAACATAGACATAGAAGAAAACTAACTATATTGACAACTTCAGAATTGGCTGTATGGATTAATTCCTTCGACTGTATTATTGGATGAATATTATTACTACTAAACTTTCTGAATAACAACACAAAATAAACTTAAGAAATGTTTGCGATATAAACGTAACACGTATAATTAAAAATCGAAAACAAAACTAACGTAGAATAAACTTTTTGAATAGGAATACAAAATAAACCATGAAAATATTTTTAATAGAATGTTATCGCGTTACCATGGCAACGCGTATAATACTGACATTAACACGCAGCGGAAGCTTCCAAAATAGCCCGATTTTGAGACATTCTTCATTAGTGCTCAGCTCCTTTTGGTTTTAACGTGATGATATGTAGCCTATAGTCATCCTCGATAAATGAGCTATCTAACACTAAAAGAAACTTTTAAATCGGATCTGTAGTTCTTGAGATCATAGCGTTCAACCAAACAAACAAACAAACTCTTCAGCTTTATATATTAGTATAGACTAGCACCCAACCGCGACTTTATATACGTATATATCTTCTTTAAAGGACTATGTTTGCACGGAACCTTTGTTGTTATAAAATAATAGTTAATCTTTATCACATTAACTAACTACCAGTGGAATCTCATCAAAATGGATCCAAATGTTTCGGAGTTTAGCGTGAACAAGCAGACTAATAGACAGATAAAAATGCATATAATTATAGTTCGGAGTGCCAATAGATGGGAAAATTAGAGTAATGTTAATAATTGCAACAGATTTAAAAATTATGAAATTTAAATAATTTAGACTATGTTTAATGTAACAATTCAAAATAAAGAAGACACAGTCCTTATGACTGCCTCGTCATTTTTTTCTGACCTCGACCTCTCAGAGAGCCATTTTCTAAAACCTCTCATTCACTAATATTATCCAAAAGAAGTCTATCGTCCAATGGATGATATTAAAAATACCAGAGGTAGAAAATTCTTTATAAGCTTTTCACTGTTCCCGTTTGAAGATAAACGTAATCGGATTACCAAAAATATTTCTAGTTTGAACGTTGCTATGGAATTTCCGGTGCATCCGATACTTTGTCGAGGAATTCTACACCAACAGGTAGCTCAGTTAGTTTATGATGTGAATGCTTCTAACAAAAATATCTCACAAATTTTTTGAAATATTATCTTTGCTTCGTGCTTGTTACATTCGTTTTCGTGCTAACAAAAAATCTGGAAAAAGTTGTTGAATGCAAGAAAATATTTTTGAATTTATGTTATTATATACAAGCTTTTATCCACGACTTCGTCTGCATCGTTTTTAATGTTAACAATGTATTTTATGTACAGAAGAAAAAACAAAGGGACCATAGCGGTTAGGTCGCTTCTTCTCGGTAAGACTTTCCTTAAACAATAATAATTTTATGTTAAATGAAATTATCATGACATTTTCTTCTAAATACGTACCAAGAATTTAAGGCATATGTGCAAATTCGCCATTCCTCTCCTATTAAACTCTTGCGATAGAGAATTGACACAGCCAGATAAAAGTTTCAATTTTTTTCGGTGGTAACCTCCTATAGTAATTTATTGCCATTGCCTGCCTTATTATTATCCTAAGTTACGCCTTTTTTTATTGACGAGGGGAAATCCTTTATGGATACCCACTCTCTCCTCCGGGAGAGTGGGTTATGTTCGACTCCCACGGACTAAAACCCCCCGATGTACCTCTAGTACCTAGATGGAACGACAAGGGCTCGACCTGGCTAGCAACCATGTCGTTCCGGGCAGCCGGCCCAGCCACATCCTGGGCCTCCCGCGCTGAAGAGAGACGGCCTGGTACATCCCGACTGTCTCTCAGACGGCCAAACCAGTGCAATGGAGAGACGGGCCGCCCGACCCATCTCCCCTTAGTTTCGGCTTAAGGACGAACGCAGGGGGCGATTGAATCGCCCCCCCCCCCCCCCACGTCCACCCAACGTCTACGCTGGTGCTGATGGTAGAGGCCTGCGCTTGCCTAGAGGGGGCCTGCAGTTAAATCCCCCCATGTGGTGCTCTGCCGGCAATCCGGCCTCGGCACACAAGACGCAGCGTGGTTTATCCTAAGTTACGCCTAACTTTTTGTATATCTATTTTTTACTTTCCTAATGAAACAGACTTCATCCACAAGACAAGAACGTTTTGCACTAGAACTGTTCGTTATTGAAAACAGCAAGTCCTTTTTGACCATGTTTAGACGCCAAAACAACGCACTTTATCAAGGTGTCCGCTGCATATACCTCCTTAGAGCCACTCGTGATAGGTTATAACTCAACTCAGTAAAACATTATCACTCTATACAGACTGGCTGGTAATATTCTAAAGAAAATTCTAGAAGCCTCATCGCACACTAAAACAATAAACACTGTTAATGAAACATTAAAAGCACAACTTCAAGTGAAAGCAATAAAATTAAAATATTGTCTTGATGAGAACACTAAGTAACATAATGTTTAATTGGACGTAGATTTGTTTTATAGTGTTATTATCGTGGGTAATGAAATACAGTTTGTAGTAAAACAATTAATTTGTTGATAAGAACGTAAAAGACAAATTCATTATTCCAAGTAATTAGTCGCAGACGTAATTCTTCAAAAGATTTATTCCAGTTACCGCTTCATAAGTTACTTTTATTATCACTCGCTTATATACCTGATAGAAAAGTCATTTTTCCGACAAAAATATATGGAGGAGTTGTTGAGGCGGATATGCTTGGTACTCATATACGTTTCAACAACTCAATCATATATGAATAATTAGCTAGGTTAGCTAAGCTAGGTCGCGATTTTGCATGCAACGGGCAACAGCCAAGCCGAGGTGTGCCGTGCACCCTTGAGCTGGTTGCCAATATAAAATCGGCTGAGTGCCTTAAGCGCTCGCCTTAGTAGTCCGGTGAAGCTGTTAAGACCTTGCTAGGTCAATAGCGTAGTCAGTTCGAGAAAAAAAAACTGATAGAAAAGAAGGGTTGGATATTCTGGAGTACAATAGTCTTAGCTTACAATATATCGCGAGAGTTTAAAAAAGGGGAAATTTTAAAACATACTATTTTTATAATGTTATTGTCATCGCGATACGTTATCTCTGCTTAGGAGTTTATATATGAGTTTTGTTTTTTTATATCATAGTAGACAAACGATCGGACGAGTCACCTGATGTTAAGTGGTCACAGAAGTAAATAGACGCTAGCAACACCAGGATAGTCACAAGTGTGTTGCCAGCCTGTGTTTGCGATGAATGGTGGAATGAGGAGGTCCTTTGACTCTCTCACTGACCGAACGAAACGCAACAATGCAAGCACTGTTGCAACCCTAGAATGTACCAACGAATTTTTCGAAATCCACGTACATTTATTAATTTAAATTGATAACAATATCGACAGTGGTTGGAAAACATCGTGAGAAAACCCAAGCCTGAGAAAGTTCTCATAAAACCAACATGGTCGTGGTGATTATTTACATAACTTCCTTCGAAAAGAGGCATATGACTCTGCAGTGAGTCTTTTACAAGCTGTTGTAATAATGTAATACTGATCATGTACTTACTCTATTACAAGAATTAAAATTCCATAATGACATACATCCAGTCGTGGTATCTGAGTTACTTGGTTTATATTTTTAGTTAGCGTACCTTCTATATAAATGGACACTATCAAAAACTAACCGCCATATAACCCTGAACAAGGGTCGTCTCCCGAGCATTTAATTCGTACGAAACGGTAGACTTTTAGAAATCAACCGACAAAGCAACTCTTTGCAAAGAGATTTAAAGTGTGCTCGTTTACGGTTAATTCGAGTTGAACCGGCTATTTATAACATATCCCAGTGAATAATTTAATGTTAAGTAGAAAACAGTTGGTTATAGTGTATGCTATAAGAGATGGACACTATATTATAATTCATTTATTTAATCCTATGCGAATTGGTGAATTCTTAATATATCAATAGGACACGGTCTGGAAGAAAGAAGAAAAGTTTAAAAGAGATGCCTATGACTGTTATAATCGGCTCTAATTATCTCATAAAGCGCGAGAAAGACAACTGTAGCTCGTACTGTACGTAGGTACAGTAAAATGGACGAAATCATCATTTCCTATTTTTCTCGTCCAAAACTCAGCCTATTTCAATTCTTTTTCAAAATTATGTTTATATGTTTTTTTCTTGTTCATTATATATGGTTTTGTTTGCTGGATCATCATCATCATCACGGACTGCTCTCTTCAATCCATTGCACGGTATAAGCCTTCTCTCTTTTACGCCTTTTCTGTTCTGTGTTAGTTTTATCCAGGTTTTTTCCACAAGATTGGTGATGTCATCATTGTACCATTGATTTTCTAATACTTCGCCTGTCCTCACTCGGCCACCACTCGGTTAGGGACTTACTCCACCTGTCATCATTACATCTGGCCAAGTGACCTGCCTAACGCCATTTGAATTGTGTTATACCGATGTAGTGTACTTTAGTTGTTTTTCGGATATCTATATTTTTACTCTATCATTCAAGGTCATGTCTAACCAGACACGCTCTATGTCTCGCTGTGCAATCCTCATTTTGTGCATAGTTACCTTTGTGAGCATCCATATTTCGAAAATACACGTAAATGCCGCAACGTGATTGGAATATTTTGGTACTTTCAAAAGTGCTTCGAAGTGTTACATAATTTAATATATAGTAAAAAAAGGACATACACTGACATAAACGGATTGCATGGTGTTAACATATTTACTCCAGTTTCATTGCTTATGGATAAATTAAAGGAATACATTTTTATGGACCAAGCAGTCTAAAGGAATAAGTTTTATGTCAGAAACCTAATAAATACATTTTTTTTAAATATCCTTTCTCAAATTTGTTCCTATTTCAGTTCATACTAAAAACGATGACCTTAGTGACCAGAGCATATTTTTGGAAATATTTCTACCAAAGAAGTCTACCAATGAAACTATTTTAAGCGTTGTGATTTAATAAATATGTCCTTAAATAATTATGTATATTTCATTAAAAGCATTTTAAATGTTTTAGATATAAATTTTACTTAATTTTTAAACAGGTAGAGTTATTCTAAGTATCATAAGATATATTAAAATAAAAACTATAAAAATATAATTGCCAGGTCCGGTGACCGGTCCATGTTTTGTTAGAAGGATGTATAAATGTACCAAATAGTCGGATTACTTGTCACTTGGACCATTTATTATCTGTGGATGAATGCCAGTCTGTAACGCGTTTCATTACAAAACCACTGAAACAGGTGTGGGATTAAACGGGATTGTTAAACATTCTAATTAAAATGAAATTATAGTTTAATTATAACTCTACGCTTTGAGTGAATGAATGAACGAATGGATGAATGAATTGTGGAAATTAAATCATAAATACTTCACTTCATTCACGTCTCGTGAAGGCATTTATAAAAGTCAAAACAATACTTCGGAAATCGAATCAAACAGGATATCATTTCTTAGCAAAAACACGTGCAAAATATATACACTATAATATACCTATGTATATAAACAAATCTGTAGTTCTTTCTGTACATTATAAGTACTGTAAGTACGATTAATAAAATAGTAGTACACAATACTTATAACTGTCATGTTGATATGGCAACACAAGAAATGATAAAAATGTAGCCTATCAGAAAACGAACCTATTAAAATATGAATGAATGAATAACATTACACACATAAAAGATAACATACGTTATAAATATTTCTCTTTCTATATTTCGTTTATGCCGCGCCGTAGGGCTATATTAATTGGGGTGATGTATCTAATGCACAGTTACAAAGAAATCCTTTTAACATGATTCTATATTTCGCGTTATACACGATATATCTATAATTATATAAAAGCAAATGGAATCTAAGAAATCAAACATATATAATAAAATAACCGATCAAGATTTTTTTTTTTTTCGAACTGAATACACTATTGACCTAGCAAGGTAGTAACACCTTCACCGGACTACAAAGACCGATCAATACATTAAAGAATGTATTATACGTATAGACATTAAGAGCTAAAGTGTTGATAGCGAAAACAGAGATGCGATTAACTTAACTGGCTTTGCTTATTTTGAGGTGTATTTCATCATGGTCTTCTTACCCTTATCCCAGCTAAGTAGGGTCAGCACAAAATGTTTGCCATTTCCACTCTCCCCTATCAGATGTCATCCCAGTATTTTACCCACCTTTTACACACATAATCTTTGACACAATCCATCCACCATTATACTCAAAACTTTTCTATTCACATGCTTTTCATCTCTCTTTATGACATACCCATATCAGACTCTGTTGATGTTTATTTGATATTCTATAAAAAAGTAAAACCTTTATCAATAACGTTATATAAGCTATAACGTTATAAAAGCAATTTTGAAGTTATACTTCTTTTGGTGCGTTAGAATAAAAATATGAGAGTAAGTAGTTACGATATTCACGAAAAACCGACACCCCGAAGTTATTACGATGCGCGCGCACACCGTCACGAAAAACCGACACCCTGAAGTTAGTAACATTTTGTTTCTTTGTACTTCTTTATGTTAAAACTTTCAATGTATTAACAACTTTTTTCTATTATTAGTGTCGTACAAACGTAGAATAAGGTGAAAGATAGATTTTGTGAAAAGATCTTTATCTTGTTAAACCAAAGAAGTATAACTTCTAACGCGTGCACATAAGTATACACACCCTTTTTTTTTATTTCATTGTTGCCAAATGCCAACTTTGATGAAGATCGTTTGAGTAGTTTCTGAGTTCATCGTGAACAAACATTATGTCACTGGCATTTTAAATATATGGATTATTAATTTTTGGATCGTTCTTTAAAACCGTTATTTGTAATAAGAAATATCGATAAAATAATATATATTTTTGTCAGTACCGATATTAACCGGTTATCATTTTTATTTCCCTACTATATAGCGCGGTTGTAAAAAAGTTTATCCGTATAATTTGTAGTGACATTTTGTTGTGCAATTATAAGAAACCGATTTATTTCGCTAAGCAAACGATTGTGTTTATCGGTTATGCTCGAGAAAAACTTGGAACCGGTAACTTCTTTATAAATCGGTATTCTACTAATCGACCTACAGTTTTTCAACCGTAAAACGCACATCTAGTTGCCATGATATTTGTAGAGTCTACTGCTATATTGACGAATGTATTTTGTTTTGACATAATTGGGTTTTAAGTTTATAAATGGTAAAAAAAACCCCGTCTAGACAAATAGTAACATATCTATATTAACATATTTATCTCGGAACTGCAGGCAATATTGCTGTGTTACTAAGCAAAATTACTAATTACGTATGACAAGTGATCGAATTGTGATTGAAGAGTAATAGAGCCACGCTGAAGCTATTATTAGTTTTAGCATGAATGGGTCGGTTCACCTGGGGTAGTACCACCCTCTCACAGAAAACCGACGTGATGAAACAGTGCTTGCATTGTTGCGTTTCATTCGGTCAGTGAGAGTGCCGGAAGCTCATTTCCCATACTCTCCCTTCCCCTCTTCTCTCCTCCTTCCCTCTCCTATCCCCATCCCCCAAAACACGGGCTGGCAACAAAAATCAAAAATTCTTTATTCAGTTTAGGCCCTAATAAGGCGCTTATGAACGTCAAAAACTACCACCGGTTCAGAAAACAACCCAGCCATCGAGAAGAACCGGCAAGAAACTCGATCGGGTACATTTTTTTACATACATTTCCAATACATCATACAGCTTATAGTGGATGCACAGAGAGAAGTCAATTCCAGACATCACTATCGTTCACATACTGATCCACTCTAAAATATCCTTTTGTCACTAACACCCGCTTGACGTCGCGCTTAAATTTGCAGTCCGGCAAATCAGTAGCATGTTTTGGAACTTAACGCACTTGTTGGTGATGCTAGTGTTTATGGATCGCAGTGATCGCTTAAGATCAGTTGACCCGACTGTTAGTTTGCCTCCTATTTGTCATAAAAAAGACATCGTTCCCTTAAAATTAAATATTTTAGGACATTTATTATTATTGCAGTTTGCCCTTGATTTGGTAGTTACTGTTAATAGATTCCAATTTCTCAACAGTCAATATTGTTCTATTTACCCTCAGTTAAAGAACTGTCCTCGGAGTATTTCTCGGTGTATAAGTATTCGCTACGAATAAAAAAATGCTATTAAATCCGTATGTAGTCTTTATGAAATTTTATAAAACTAACTCGCTTTTCGTGACTGTCTGTGTTTTACCAATTCTTCTAAACTACACAATAAATTTTGATAGGTTTTCAATATTGTTTATATATATGTATAATACGTGAATATTATAGTTACATAAAGTCTAGACAATTCGATGTAATCTAAGATAATGTTTTCGGGCGTATATATTTGTAACACTGGCTAAATCTTATAAAATACATAAAACAATGTACTACGGTATTGTACATACAAAATATGCGTACAGAAAAATTTTTGATAATATATTTTGAAAGTGGTAGAGTCACGCTAAAGCCATTACTGGTTTCAGCATGAATGGGCCGGCTCGTCCGGGATAGTACCACCCTCTCACAGAAAACCGACATGAAGTAACAATGCAGGCCATCTCTCCTCTTCTCTTCACTTCCCCCCCCCCCCCAACATAGGCTGACAACGTACTTGCAACTCCCCTGGTGTTGCAAGTATCTATGGACGGTGGTGATCACTTAACATCAGGTGACCTACCTATTCGCTTGCCTCCTATGATATATATAGAAAAAATATTATCTTGTTCCTAAAGAAAATCCCACAGCAACTAATTTTATCTTCT
Source organism: Antheraea mylitta (assembly GCA_014332785.1). Taxonomy (NCBI): domain Eukaryota; kingdom Metazoa; phylum Arthropoda; class Insecta; order Lepidoptera; family Saturniidae; genus Antheraea; species Antheraea mylitta. The sequence goes on from JACEII010000020.1 coordinate 4,657,836, forward strand.
ACATATTTAAATAAAATATATGGTTTTTTGCGACCTTATTTTGACAACAGTATTAATAATCTATTCAATAAAATAATTTAGTTATGTTGATCATTTCATGTAAATCAAAATCGCTTTATTTAATGTAACATTTTAATGTATATCTCTTAGTAGATATCTCAGATTTTCAATTATGGGCAAAAAACACAAAAAGTAGTTCGCATAATATTCCCACGTAGTTTCTATGATTTTGATTAACTGTAGACATAAAACCATTAAAAATGGATCTATAACCTTTATACACTTTAAAACTCCCCCCACATTAATATATAACAGTCTAAATATATAAAAGTCCAGTGTCCATAATATTTGTCCACGATGAATTTCGAAACTACTCAACCGATCTTCATGACAGTTGGCATTTATGTATAATTTGGTCCAATTTACGAGTAAAGGCCTTTTTTTATATCATAGGAGGCAAACGAATAGGTAGGTCACCTGATGTTAAGTGATCAACACCGTCCATAGATACTTGCAACACCAGGGGAGTCGCAAGTGCGTTGCCAACCCGTATTTGGGAGGAGGGTGGGGGAGGGGCAGGAAGAGAAGGAGGAAGGGGAAGGTAGGTGGGTCTCCGGCTTTCAATGCGATCATACATATTTCGATTAATGACCTCGACATTTTCAATTAAAAAGAATTGTCAATGTTGAAATTTTTTCTCAATTAAGAGTTACATAAATCTCAAACAGATGGCGCATTAAATTAGTTTGTTGACAGAAAACTGTAGGGTCGTCTGTTCTAAATATTGCATTAACGGCTCCATATTTTAATTTTGAATTTCTTTTACAATGTGTTCTGTTAATCTATTTACTATGTAACCTCTCTCTTTCTATGTCAAGTTTTTAGACGGATTCACCCCATAATACCAAATAATTTATCATAATTTTAATTGAATGTGTAATAACTGAGCCACAGCAACGCGTAGTCTGTTACCTAGTATACTATTTTTTTTATTTTAGCACGTCAAAATGACTGCACTATGCCTGATAGTAAGCACAGTACAATCCATAAACAATAGCGATCACCGAGTGACACACTATCCATCGCCGGTCGCCACTATCATGCCGACCTGCAAAAAGCTGGATATGCACAGGCTGATCCCGAAACGCAAAGCGCAGAAGCGAATCACTATTACGGGCTTTTTTGTCATATACATGGTGGTTGCGACCCAGTCAGGCTGTAGAACCCTACCACCCCGCCTTCGCCATTGCATCGTTCGTTATTCTGCAGGGTGCACCACGTGCAGGTGAGGTTCGCTTGGGTGTCCCATGTCTTATAATGTTATTCGACACCCCTTACACCCCGATACTATAATTTACCGTAAAAATACAATTTCAATTACACCGGTAATATCAATTTTCCAATTCAATTTTACAAACTCAGTGAAGCACATCATTTCCATGATATAAAGTTCTTTGTAACTTCAAAGCACTTAACTTAGATTAACCAGTTATATCATAACTTAAATTGAAGCTTATATTTTTTTCAACTTAGATTTTTGCGTAATCGGCTAAAACGTTCGTTTACTCTAACATTACTCAATTGAACGGACACTTCAAATCAATTTTCTACGGACTTCGTTAACTTTATCGACGGGCGAATCGAGAAGCGAAAAGATTTTTTTCCATTAATTCTATATTGACGATTGTTATCGGCAATTATCATGAGCGCGGGTCATTTTTTATTGTTTAATGACTTTTTAAGCTTTCAGATTTCTTCAGATTTTTTATATCACGTTTTATTCTAAAGTTTAAGTCAAAAATAAAATTTGATATTGGTTTTAAGGCAAAAACTTTAAGACGCGTTGAGCAATTTTTGGTAGGCAAAAACTTATGGGTCGCGTCACTGATGACCTCGACATGCTCGTGATGTATTACGTTTGCGTCTACTAACAATGCGTAGTATAGCGGCCTTTATAAATTATTGTAATATTTGTATTTTGTATTGAGTTTGTACAGCCCATTACATTTTTGATTAATTCATAAAATATATAATAACGTATATAATTATTGCTCGGAGTACCAATACATGTGAAAACGAAACTAATATCAATAATTTCGGTTTAAAATTTAAATAATTCAGACTATAATTCATTTACCATAGTTATTCTATTGTTTTGAGTGTTCACTTCTTTCCACATTTAATATATTATAGTATAGTATATAAGTTACAACAACATTGTTATAAAAATAGATGTTATGTAGATGTCATGTTTGTTTAAAGTATCTACACACAATTTTTTTTATTGTATCACGACAAAGTGTCTGTACTATGCCTAATGGATAAGCACAGTACAATCGAGAAACAACGGCGATCACTGAGTAATAAACCATCCTTCGTCGGTCGTCGCTGTCATGCCGGCCTGAGTAAATGCCCCTTCACGTTACCTAGTTGCGAGTTATAATTAAAAAAATAGTGCGAGATATTACATATTGCTTTTAAATATTAAGAAATGCAAAATTATAACCTTAATAGTAACATTAACACGTTTTGGTACACAGTCAACACTTATACATACTTACACCTACACAAATCCATAACACGTAACGAAAATGTTTACTTACCATGCCATAAGCAGTTTCACTTTAATAAATCATAGCTTAGCGCCATCTAGTGTATTTGATTTCAAACGTTTTTTCCATGATTAATTATTTAGATATGTCTATGTTCATTTATACATATATAGACGTGAATTTTATACATCACAACAAGAACCACCATTATCAAGAGTCAGATAGATACGTAAACACACGGCACTTGTCACCGCAAACCACAGATTTGCATATTTGATTGAACGCATTGCGAATAACGTTCAATACACTCATTTTCAAAACCTAATTGAGTTCTATTGTTTGTTAGCAGCTAAGTTTGGCTAGTAGATAAAAGCATTTAATTCTAAGGATACCGTGAAATTCCATACTTAATCATTTAATTCCAATGCTATTGTAACTAAAAGCTGTAGATACATCATAAGCGCTTTGACAGCGTATTGTTAAAACTTGGCTAACTAGCTAATTTTTGACGGCTGCCACGACAATTCGCCCGTGTCTAAGCAACATATACCTAACTATTTATTTTTCACCAACCCGACCGATATAGAGAATACGCCATCTTACTTGCACATTTTATCTAAGACAATGTGACGTTACAATATTACTCTACGTATGTGTGCGTTATCGTGCTATTTGTTTTGTCAAAATATTATGTAGGTAACATATTTTCAGTTTTTTAGTTTTAATATCATTGTTTACTTCTGATTGATAGACAAAATAAATATGTCGCTTTAGAGTAATCAACAAAGCATTAGCAAACATATTTAAATATTGGCATCGCAATTACACATGCAGATTATGCATCAGTCACGAACAAAACCAAGATAAATTTAAAGACACTTCGTGCATTAAAAACCATAAAACCGTTTAGTCTAATGAATGTTTCAAATAAATAAACATAAGTAGATAATATATACATTTCAATAACATTATCTAAGCAATGTGGTGGAAAGAAAAGTTGTTAAAACTTATAACAGACGATATACTTTATGACAAATTGTAGATCTTTTAAAATATATCTCAGAAAATCAACTTTTGATATCAACTATATCGAAGTGATTAAAGTTTGACAGATTCGTCTCTAGTAATAAATGAAATAATAAATAATTGTAAAACATCAGAGTTCGTTCCCAATAATAAGAATTTCTATAAGAAATAAAAAACTGGTGATTAAATTTATAGAGCTCAAGCTTTTACAAAATTAATGAGGTATAAAAAAGTTCGATAAACACTGGTTAATCAAGAAATTGGACGACAAAGCTTAGCTTATCATTATTGTTATCTCTTTGTTTATTCTTTACAAAGAGCAGTAGCTTGCTAAGTAAATTTAGAAATCTAAAACTGCACGGTAAAACAGTGAGGGATTTCATTAAATTGAACAGATAAAAATATCGTCCAAATTGTTTTAGAAACTCGTCTAAGACATCAACGAAAATTGGAAAATTTCAAACTTTCATATTTACTAACAGATTTTTTTTGTCCCCTAATTTTATAAGAACTTTATGTATACCCGTCTTACGCTTGTTAGATGGAGCAAAAAATTCTATCAATTTTTATAGAGACAAGGGTAACCATTTCATTATGATAATGTTGGAAACAATTTTTGTAACGATTATGACCCTTTTAGTATCTTAAGTATTTGTCCGTGAAACACTGGGATTGGTTTTATGGAATTTGTTTGTAGATACATAACTTCTAGTAATTTATATTTTTATACTAATTCATTTAATA
>JACEII010000020.1:4667157-4683534 GCA_014332785.1 Antheraea mylitta
GTATGATTTTTAAACATTTTTTTGTGCTCAAAAAGTACTGATTCTCAACTGTACCCAGCAGAAATCAATTATGTGAGTTATTCGTTTCTAATTCAAAATAATTAAACTAACCAATTAATCCCTATAAAGAAAGGCAATCTTAATATAACACTAAAATCAATTCGTTTAGTAATATGCAAAACTATGTAGATAAAACCGTCCCTATTAAAGTTTTAGTGTTCTAGTTTAGAAATAATACGTCTCATTGATTCTTTAGGGCAGAACATGTACGGTATTAATGTAAGCGTGTTCATTTTACATATACTCGTACTTCCAAACACCGTTTTATTGTATTTGCGATTTGATATTATAATAAAAACAGAAACTACTGAACCAATTTTGCGAATTTTACTGGGTGATAGAGATTTTTTGGAATATTATCTACCTTATTCATTACACCTTTCCTTAGGTATTAATTGCAAAATAATAAAAAAATAACATGAAGCGATGATAAATCAGTTCATAGAATTGTGCGAATACTGGTTCTATTGACGTACGATTTTTGGAACTAAGTTAGAGCGTTTAAAGAAGGAAAACATTGTGATCAAATCATGATTGTTACTTGTCTTTCATGGATGTCGTTTTCATGTTATTTATTTTATTATAACTTGTCAATCGGTGATACAGCATACAGGATATCTATTTCTGTATGATTCAATTTACAACTCGTAATTGCCCAGTAAGAATGTTAATATGGTATAAGCCTTGTTTTAAATCAAATGTTTATCACAACAAATAACAATTACAATAAATAATAGGAAATACATGCATATTTAAGAGTAAAACATCACAAACGTATCGAATAAAATATAGCCATCCACGGAATTTAAATCTGGTCCGAATTGTTAACCACATAAATATACCATAGTACACGTTAACTGTTACTATTTACTACTCTTTCTGTTAAATAATTTGATTGTACATTAATACGCTGCAAGCTAACAATATGACTGCATCCTTAAGTATAAATTAGCGGCAGACCGCCCATTTCCCATTGCGGTTACAACAACGATAGGCTTAAAAACTAATCAGAAAATTTCGAGCGACACAACGTCGATAGTGATCCCCAATTAAACGAGGATAGATCCTTTGTGATCCGGGGCCCGGAAAGGTGCACGTTTCAGGTATTAAAATTAAGCTCGGTATGCTTGCGAAATACTCGCTTGCAGTCGGCCATACCTCTTTTTTGTTGATTTTATCACTGTTTTTAGAGTTCCTTATCAAAACATGAACCTATAATATCAGTTTTTCTTTGAAAGAAGCAGTACTTTTACTTTTTCTAGGTAGGTAGTCGATTAATAGATCTTTTCTACGAATTGTTTTGCTATGGTAAAATCTATATAACATACTTTTTTTTGTATCTGACCAATTTTGTTAGCTCTGGAGGCCTTTATAGCTTCACTGCACTACTAAGGCGAGCACTTAAGGAACTGAGATGATTGAAAATATATCACCACATATACTAAAAGAAAGGTCTCCGTCACGTCTGTATGTCAGTTTCTTTGCAATAAACTTAAAAAATATTAAATGAATTTTCATGCTATTTTTATTAGATAGAGTAATTCACAAGACACGTTTCGTTAAATAATTTGTCAAAATTTTTCGTAAATGTGTTGTTATATAACGATAATTATTGGAAGAATCGGAAAAAGTCAAGCCGCCTCTTAATCTTCTAAGACAGGAGAACAATTGCGATAATAAACAGCACCGACGAAGTTGAAGGTATCAGCTAGTATAATATACAAAAAAACAGCTGTCAAATATATAAGTAAGCGCATCACACTTCTGAACAGCTGCACGCATTTAGTTAACTCTTTTTATTTACAGTTAAAATTTTAATAGGAATTTAAGAAAAAACAGCGTACATAAAGCCAAAAAAAACCCGTTGTAAAATTTCCCTAAAGAAATTCCATGACACAAAAGACTATAGAGAGTTTCAAAATATTAACAGAATATCTTTCAAATGTATCTTTGCTATTGTATTTCATGACGTGATTTCATTTTCTTAGTTAGTAAACTCGTGTGAAGCTGTGATGAACAATTAGTTGTGAATAAACAAAAGAGTAATATTTTAAAGAAGATTTGATATCATCGTCTTAACCCGTGCAAAGTTTTGACGAGCTACTAGTTATGAATAAACAAAGTAGTAATATTCTAAAGAAAATTTGGTTTTATTGTCTTCGTCAGCAGACCAGTGCAAAGCCGTGACGAGCAACTAGTTGTGAATAAACAAAAGATTAATATTTTAAAGAAGATTTGATTTCATTGTCTTCGTCAGCAAACTCTTGCGAAGCCGTGAAGAGCGACTAGTTGTGTATAAACAAAAGAGTAATATTTTAAAGAGGATTTGAATTAATTGTCTTCGACAGCAAACTCGTGCAAAGCCGTGACAAGCTACTAGTTCTAAATAAACAAAAAAGTAATAATATTCGAAAGAAAAATTGATTTTATTGTCTTCGTCAGCAAACCAGTGCAAAACCGTGACGAGCAACTAGTTTTGAATAAACAAAAGAGTAATATTTTAAAGAAGATTTGATTTCATTGCCTTCGTCAGCAAACCTGTGCAAAGCCTTTACGAGCTACTAGTTCTGAATAAACAAAAGAATCATATTTCCAGTGCCGCTGAATACAACCATGTTAAATCAACGCTTTTGTTTTTGTTCTACAACACAAACAACAAACTTGGTGTTGTTAATGTACAAGTTGCAAAGTAAAACAACAAATAACAAATCCAAGTGAAAGTTGGGCTTCGTTTTAAAATTCCTATCACCTCAAAAACATTTTTTGTTGGTAATTACATATATTATGTTGCTGAACAGAACTCTCAAGCCTCGAGCACGATTAGCACTTGGTCGAATTTTTATTCAAGCCTGTGTGGAGCAGGATTAAACTACCCTCTTCCCGTCCGTTGCTTATTTAAGTGTAAAAACGGTAATATAAACCTATTTTAATTGTATATTTAGCACATAAACATAATATTTATATAAGCGTAAAATTATATACTCGTATAGTTATAAATAGTACGAATACATAAAAATAAACCATACTTATAGAAATGCTATCAACAACCCTAAAGCTCATCCATAAAAATAAACTGGCACAATACATTCCCCTATACACCCTGACTGTTTAAAGAGTGACAACCTTCAATTTTGTGGCAGTTCATGGTCACATTTAACATACAAAATAATAATATCAAAACAAATACTGATAAGTAACAAAGACAACCTAAGTTAAATTTTTTTCTAAGCCTCTCAAAAGTATGGGAGCAAATTTAAATAAAACTGGGTTGTATGACTGGTAACCTGCGATTAGCATCTCGGAGTTTATAACCTTCGATAATAAAACGGACAATAAACCCTTGTCTTTTGTTCAAACTTCGAAAAATTATTATTCCTTGTTAGTTGATTGACTTCACTTTCACTTCACTTATACTACTCGCGATGCTCATTAACACTGTGCTTTAACATAATTATATCAAGTATTAAACACCTATTTTTTTAAATTGATTTAGAACAAGTATCAAGTACTGAGTATCCTATAAAAATATTGCTAACGAGTAACCAGTCACCCAGCATATTCCACAAATTATATGGTCAACACATTAAAACTACATATTTTAATTTCTCACCTGTTTTCAGTGTATCGATGAGCTATATTAACCACAGGTTGTTTTGTATAATATCAGGCTATAAGCATTACAGGTAGCATTCATCATAATTTCTCATGCATTATCAATACGCCAAACGCGTATCGCTCTGAAAACTGATACGTGACCAGATTCAAGCCACACCGCTTTACACCATTATTTAAAATCGGTTAACGCGATTTTCATTTCATATGGGCTGATCTATGTTTAACGATCAGTATTTATAATGTTATGGAGCGAATTTCTCCAACCCAAAGGATCATAGTAGATGGAGGATCAATTAATAATTGGTAAGTTATTCAATAAAACATGCAAGATAAAGATTTATTTGTAAAAAATGGAAAAACCTCATGTTAAATAAATGGGAAACATATCATCGTTTAGACACGGTTATTTAATACAGTGATTCACAAACTCGGTTCCGTAGAATAGTCATTAGAGTTTTGCCAAAATTATTTATTAATTTAAGTTATTCATTATAAACAAATACAGGGCAAGATTGAATGCTATCTGATATTTACGCGTACAATTGTCGGCCATAATAGTGAACTATAAAGCAATTATTCATAAAACAGCAAAACAATTTCATTCTTCACATTAAAACTGTGGTTACTAATAACTTAAAAATAATTTGTTTCAATTATACCACACATTTTTTTTTGTTTAAATTATTCTTTCAGTGTTGATATGGGTTTCCATAAAATAAAAGGTATTTAAGTGGTATTCTGTTATCTTTAAAGTTTAGAAGCTCCTGATATAGTGCAGCTATATTTTTTAAATGTTTTTAGCTTATAAACTAACGAATCGAACGAAACCCAAGGGAAAAAAGCTAAATCGGTTAAATCGCGGACACTTTATTGTGCACTGTAAACTAATAATCATCCAGAAATATTAAATAAATAATTCTTGATTTCATTTATACAACTTCGTTTCTGAGTTAATTATCTGACTGCACATTTTTTTTTTGTTATGAATACTCCAAAATTGCCTAAATAATTGTACCTCAAAAATTATATCGGAATCTTTTTTTTTTTTTCGAGATGTCTACGCTATTGACCCAGCAAGGTTTTAACAGCTTCACCGGACTACTAAGGCGAGCGCTTAAGGCACTCAGCCAATTTTATTTTGGCAACCAGCTCAAAGGTGCACGGCACACCTCGGCTTGGCTGTTGCCTGTTGCATGCAAAATCGCGACCTATCTTAGCTAACCTAGCTAACTATTCATATATGTATGAGTTGTTGAAACGTATATGTGTACCAAGCATACACGCCTCAGCAACTCCTCCATATATTTATTATCGGAAAATTGAGAGTTTTTTAGTTCGACGAGGAAAATAAGTAAACCCTTCCACTTTTATGTGTAAGCGTGTAGGCGTGCACGTGTGTGGGGGTGATCGTGTAGTGTTGTAGCAGTGATGTATATTTGTGTGTCACCATATCGCGCAAGCAACGCACTCAAGGGCTCCCTGCTGAGGGATCGAACCTAGGCTTGAGCCGCTGCCGTGGGAGGCCTAATCGGGTGTGCGGGAGCGAAATTAACCCCCAGACCACGGCGGCGTGATCTGTGGTTACGCGGGCGTGGGCGTGAGCACGCTCTGTTTCGAGGGACAGGCTGGTACTGATCGTTCGCTGACGTGATTAAAACAGGAGGGTCGGTAAAAATGCATCGCGGACGTCTTTTATAACGCGCAGCGTTAGGTACGGTTTCATAGTTTGCGGCGGATACCACTAAGGGATTGGGATGATTCGCAGCTTTTTCAAAATAACTAATCGTAAGTGATTTTACGTACGCCCAGATAGAAGGAATCTCTAGGTCTCTATGGAGATCGACTCTCCGAATGTACCACGGAGCACCGGTCACTTTACGTAAAACACGATTTTGGAGAACCTGCAGCTTATGAAAGTTATCTTTGGACATATGCGCAAAAACGGGGCAGCTATATGTCATCACGGGACGGATACACGTCTTATACAAAGTGAGCTTGTGTCTGAGGGACATCTTACTCTTATGACAGAGTAACGGATGGAGGCGACCCAAGACCATAGCGGCTTTGTTTCGCACTCTGTCTGTATGTGAATTGAACTTTAAATGTTTATCTAATGTGACACCGAGATATTTGACCTCTTCGACCCAAGGAATATCGATTCCGTATAGCCTGATGGGCTCAAATTTATTAACGCGTTTCGTGGGATCGAAGAGTATTGCGGCACTCTTATCGGGATTAACTTCTATGCGCCATCGACGAAACCATTCACCGAGAGTATGAACGGCTTTTTCGATGCGCTTCCTAAGAAAGTCCGACCGCCAGCCGGAAGTGTAAATAACGGTATCGTCAGCGTAACAACCTACCTCGACCCCCCGAGACCGAGGTAGGTCACTGATGAACAGATTGAAGAGCGTGGGCGCGAGTATGGAGCCCTGTGGCACACCTGAGCGTATCGGGTGGGGCAGCGATAGTTCACCATCCACTCTGAAGCGGAATGTTCTATCAGTGAGATAATCGCGGATAATATAAATTAACCTATCGGGTACGCGAGATTTACATAATTTATGGATGAGCCCTCCGTGCCAGACCTTATCGAAGGCCTTGGCGATATCGAAGAAGACTGCAATTGTGCGTTTCGGTTTACGTTTCGGATCGGCGTTAAATTTAGAGAAAATGTACTCCGTGAGGCGGTGTACTTGATTCGTGCAAGAGTGTTCGGCGCGAAATCCGAACTGCTCAGGTGGTATTAATTTTAAATCTGTAATCGAGAACTGAATACGGTTCAGAAGGAGCCGCTCGTAAAGTTTTCCTAAGGTATCTAACAGACTAATGGGGCGATAGCTAACGGGAAGCGTAGCTTTCTTGCCGGGCTTGTGAATACCTATCACTACGGCCTTTTTCCAGACGGCTGGAAAGTGACCCTGGGAGATGGCCGCATTGAAGACGCAGAACAATAGAGCTATGATGCGATCAGGAAGGAGTTTCAGAACCTCGTTCCTGATCCCGTCGGGACCTGGGGACTTCCTAGGCTTGAGACGCTTGATGGCGGCCGAAACTTCGTCAAACGTTATCGGGGTTAGGGTATCCGCCGGAGGAGACGCGAGTGCATGCTCTACGGCTGTTTCAATAGACTCTATGATGGAAGGGTCAGTGTTATCAGTGTTTGGCGAACACTGTTTCTCTAAGCTTGCGGCAAGGCATTCCGCTTTATCTATGCTATCGAACGCGGGAGGCAACCCGGGGCCTCTGTCGAGAGGAGGCATTGGAGTGACCATATCTGATTTGAGAGTTCGCGCTAGAGTCCAGTACGACAGGTGAGACGGCTGGAGACCCTCCAGGAGTCTGTCCCACCTGTCGCCCTGGATCTCAGAAATACGAAACTTGACTGTTTTTCGTAACAAACGTAAACGATCGCGATTCTCTACAGACGGGTAAGCGTCGTAAGCTTGAGTCGCGGCGTTCTTTTCCGTGATCAATGCTCTCACGTCGTCAGGGAGTATAAAACGGTGATCGTTTGCCGCTTGTACCTCTTTCGAGGTTACCCTGACGGCGGTCTGGAGGTAATCAACCAGGGAATCGATGGCCGAATCCACGTCGGCTTTAGACACCAACACGTCCGGAATCCTGTCTAAACTACTAGACGACGGATTTTCTTTAAAATATTGAACGAGTTTCCCGTAATCAGCCACCCTCACCGACGGCGGGGTGAAGTCTGAATTGTGACCTAACTGTAAAACAACCGGGCGATGATCTGAATCAAGTTCGTGTACAACTTGTATGAGTTGTACAGGAAGCGTGATATTTTTTAAGAGAGCTATATCTAATACTGTGGGTCGGCAATGATCTTGATAGTGCGTGGGTTCCAGAGGGGCTATAACGTCAAAAGCGAGAACCCTACCTAGTTCGTCGAGTATTCTTCCGTTACGAGAGGTACACGGACTATTCCAGATAACGTTCCCGCTATTGAGGTCCCCCGCTATAATAACTGAATCTCCTAAAATAAGTAGCGCCTGTAAATCGGATCTTAGCAATTCTTTGTTTGGTGGCAAATACGCGGAAACTAAAATAATATTCGAGTGACCGGTCATACCTAATTTACACACTGACACTTCCATATTGATTAGCGCGGGCGGATCTAACGGCATGCAGTACAACGAACGCCTAAAATAGATTAACGTGCCACCCCCGCGGGTGACACGGTCGTTCCTGACTATACAGTAATTCGCGATTCTCGGATTACGCATACTCGGTTTTAACATCGTTTCCTGGATGAGGAAAACGTCAATCTGTCTATCGCGCAAAAAGTCAGCTACTAGATCGCGCTGTGACCGAAGGGATCTCGCATTGAAAAACGAGAGACATAGACCGCGTGGTTTTACTTTATTAAGACTCGTGAATTTTAAGACTTATTTAAAACAGGGTGACCGGGCGATGCGCTGAATGGTGGCTCCGATAGCCGGGAAGCGCGCTAGAGCAGTGAGGAGACCTAGCTCCTCTTCTACCTCGACGATGGCGTAGAAGGCGAGGACCTCCTTCATGTCGTATTCACGGAGTAAATGCTTCATCCAGTCGAATTTACCCGAGAGAGAGGATGATGAAGCATAAGCCGCCTGTGGCAGCGGCGCCTGAGGCTTAGAAGAAGCCTGAGGCTGAGGTCGGGGTGCCCAGGGGGCCATAGGGGCCCGCCCAGGTTGAGCCGCGCGCGGCACAGAGGGTGGCGAGCGCGGTGAGGTCGTGGGTGCGGGCGCTACCGGGGCTCGGGAGGTGCCCGGCAGGCCCGGGAAGGCCTCCACGGACATAAGAGGTGGAGGCGCAGGGCGGGCGGCGGCTACAGGCGCCCTGGGCGCCTGCCTCGCCTGGCGGGGACTCTGTGTGCACGGCGCGCGGGGACAGCCGCGAAAATTCGCGGGGTGACCCGCGTTACCGCAGAGCACACAGCTGGGAGGATCGGGAGTGCCAGGAGTGCGGGCGCACTCCTTCGTGGCGTGGTCTCCCAGGCACTTGACGTACCTGGGGCGAAGATGGCAGTTCTTTGCCGAGTGCCCATAACATTGGCAGTTATGGCACTGCGACGGAATATGGGTCTTACGTGGGGGCTCAACGGTGACGCCGTTGAGGTCGCACACAGATGTGAGCGAAAAGATAGCCTTGCCCTCCTGCGACCGGTCGAGGAGAACAAGTACCATGTTGTAGGGAGCGCGGGTGCGTGGGTGGTACATGCGATGTACCTTACGCACGGGAAAGTTCTTCTTCTTAAGGGAGAGGGTGACATCCTCGACCGAGATTTCGGCCGGGACACGGCGAAGCACGACACGGAGGAGGCGCTCCTCTTCGAGAGCGTACGTGAAATACGCGAGTTTCGATTCAGTAAGGAATCGTATGAGCGCGCGATGGTCTTCGGACGTGGGACATTTTACGCGAATGCCCGCCGGAGTGCTAAGGGCATTCGTATAATTGACCTTAAGGGTCTTCAAACGATTAGAAATCGCAGTCCATTGGGACTTGTCCTGAATCGTGACTGGAGGTGGGGGGCGCGGCTTCCTACCTGCGGAACCCGCAGGTTGAGATGGAGTGAGCGAGACGGAGCTAGGTCCTTTCGTCCGCGGTTGACTACACGGTATAGCCGCGGCCGGCACGCGAGCGCCACCTATGTTGGCGACTTTGACCGGACCTACGGAACCCGAATTCGTCGGGCTAGCCGGACGACGCCTACTGTACGAGACGGTCGTATAACCGTCTTTGTCTAACTGCGCAGAAGGCGCGGGGATTGCGGTCGCGGTCGCGGTAGGCTCGGCGGACGCCGTCACGTCTAGCTCCATCTCGGAGCCGGTCTCCGAGCTGGAGTTTGGTATCGAGGCCTCAAGTAGGCCTTTGTCGCGCGCATCTAGAGAAGACTGCGGCGATAAGGTCGCGAAAGAGTTCGCGGTTGGAATGTTAAAAAGGCCCTCGGAGGCCTGCGACGTTACATTGCGGAAGGTTAAATTAATAATCTCTTGGTCTAGACCGCTCGCGAGGAGATTTTTGCGGTATAATTCTACCAAAACTAACGGATCCATCGCGGTGGATCGAGGAGAGGGAGGGGCCGCGAAACAACCTCCCTGCCTTAAGGGCAGGGGGGCACGCCAAACGGGTTAATCACGGGTCTATCCTGGGTGCAGATCAAGAGAGCTGTTTAAAATGAGTCAGAAGGAGAAAGCAATACAGGAAATACGTTAGCGAGACAGGCAGGGTAAATAATCTGCATAGATATAGAACAAATAAATAAATGGATATCTAAACAAATAAATAATTGAAATAAATAAAGTTATAAAGGAATGACGACTGTAAAGGGTAAAGAACTACGTAAATAAATAGATAAACTAATGGATAAACAAATAAATGTACCAATATAATATAATAAACAAAGCAATAAATATATAAAAAGGAAGGGTCTCACTCAATTTCGAGAAAAATAACTCAGGTGTTCACAGCTGCGGTGCACGTGTGCACCCCGTCAGGCGGATCGGCACTTTAATGTGAAAGCTGAACACTTCACTCTGTATGCACTGTATCACAATAATCACGAAAAATCGCTCCGAGCGCGGAAGCGACCGTTCCCGGCCGCGTCAGAATCGGAACTCCTTATATCGGAATCAGTAATCACCAAATGCATTACTATGATACATTCGCCACCACAAAAACCCATTCTTCGAGAAAGTCGTATGATCCCTATTTGATCTCTTACGTTATTAACAGCGGATAATTCAAATCGTCGGTATCACCATAACAATACATCAGGGATTGTCGATGACGGATCAGCAGGCAGGTCGCGTTTGCTCTCAATGGTGATACGTGACTGGACTCAATCTGAAGCTTGCGAACGCTTGCATACATCGGAGGCCGTTATTAAGCTATTTGTCGAGATATATTTGTCTTGTAACCGAATAAGTTTTATTTCCATTTTGGTCGGTCGATGCAACACTTAAGTGTCCGTTATTTACCAAGTTGCTTGTTTCCATGTGATGCCGCCTTTTTAGTTTATCGTCTAAAAAAAATGTCAGACCAAAAAAATCCTTAATACGCATAATATACCTTGCCCTTAAGACGATTCATTTCCTATTTCAGTTCAATGGATTGTGTAACATTTTATAATTAATTTTCTTTTTCTTCGACGAAATGACTTTCAGCAATGTGATATACATATTTTTACAAAAAATTGAACGCCCTTAAGAAATCTGTCTAATAATTTTTCAAGTAAAGCATTACTTTCTAAACTTCTAAAATTATTTGAGGCGAAAGTTGAATTCGTGTAATTTTTTTTTTACTATAATCTATTATATATTTAACAATTATATTTATCCAATTAGTCCTTTATATTTTAAACAGTAATTTATGTTAAACTTTGTTTCTATATTATACTTTTTTACAATTAAAAAAATAAATCACAAACTTAACAATTTACGCGTTGGTTAACTAACTGCCAAAATACAGAGAAACCGTTTGGCAGTCAGAAGACCTCAGTATTATATATTTTGTCTCTATATCGTGTATCCTTAAAATATAAATAAGATATATATAAATTTTGTATAAATAAACTTTATCATTATTATTATATATACCTTAAATCCGCAAATATCCGAGTAAAATGTACTATAGAACACTAAGTAAATTGTAGTAGATGACTAGTTAAGAATAAAGAACCAGTTAATTATTTGAAGAGTTTGACTTTATTGTTATGTCTTGGATTAGGATTCGTATAAATATGAAATTATAATAGGCGATCCTATTACAAATTTATACCTATACGATATACATGTATAATAGTTGTTACATGACAGTTTTGTGTTAATATTTATAAGTGAAACTTCTTATGTTAGGGTTCTAAAAATCTTGTCGGCAACCTTTTTACGTGACGAAAAGTGGTAAGCACTGTGTCAGGTAGAGTGTTAAAAGCACCGGTTCTCGTCCGGTCGTCCGATCACTAAAGTTATGCGACGTCGTAGGTGGTCATTACCTGAATGGGTGACCGTCTGGAAACACCGCGTCACGTTGACTTATTCTTGTATTTTTTTAATTAGAATGTTTCCCTGTAATACTAAATGTTCACTTCTATCGTGTTTCTTTACGATACACCCTGTTTTTTTTAATTACACATAAATTTTTGCGATTGACTTTATGTGATGTTGATTGATGATGTAGTTCAATATAAAAAAAACGCTAATTGTAGGTTGCATTTGTTAATTACTTCTCATGAAGTATAAACTTTTTGATTGTATAACTTTCGGACGAATTTTTTTAATCATTTTTCAAAATAGAAACTAATGCTGTATCAATTATATATAATCATAAAAGGACCTATTCAAAGTCCATAGACACAACAAGATAATAAAATTGACCCTTTAATTTGTTATATTATTTCTAAAGCATTTGATTTATTATTGATTATAAATAAGGATTCAAGTGACAATTTAATTTTTAAATAGCGAAGTTTATGACGTCACAACATAGGAGACAGACTCTCACAGATAGTCCATAGAGGTAAAATGTTTGCCATTAATGTAATTTTTCTTTAAAAATTCTTTATGGACCATCTATGTATTGTCTATGACTATGGAATCGTAAACGTAGAATGTCCCGTAATACAAACTTAACTACCGTATTTAATAACTCTGGGTAGGTAACGTTAATTTAAGGCCGTAACAATGTATGCAAATTGTTATGTTAATTACACGCGATGACTTCCCTAGGGATGTTGTAAGACTAATTACTCTCTGTGTTGTACAATTGACTGAATTACTTTGCAACATACGAGTTTTAGAATTAGATACTGTACAACATCTACGGAAATGGGTTTTATTTAGTACTCTGTGTTCGTGAGAAAACTGAATATCACTAACAGTGTTTATGTTTATTCATAAGAAATGGCGACACAACTCGCGCTTTTATAAGATAGCTGTCTTTAAATTATATGCAGTTGTTGGTCTCTGAGGTAGCAACCACCACACCTAACCTGATCGAGGTACCTAGCGTAGACAGTGGATTGTATATAAATTGGCTGGAGATATATACCCTTTGAAAAATGTATGCCGAAAGTATTTATTTTCCATCGGGATAAAAGCTCACTCACCTGATATAATGTCTTCTCCGCCGCCGTTGCCGATGATGAGAGCTCCAGTTATCCAAAATAACACATACACAAAACCGAATTCCGAGCCGCCGTGGTAGTGGCGAGCGAGTTCAGGGGCACTTTATCAGGTCAATGAGCATGCTCGAACCCTGGCTGCCCCAACCATGCGGCGGACGGTACACCTTGGGGTTTTAGTCCGTGCGAATCGGACATAACCTACGCTCTCCCTCGGGAGGGTAGCGTATCCGTTAGGGATTTCCTCACGTTAATAAAAAAAAAAGTGGCGAGCGAGTCCGAATGTAAGCGTGGGTTCCGAGCAAGACGTTCCGAGCAAGTGACCGATCATCCTCGATTGTCCGTTGACAAACTATGTATCAAAAAAGAATTTTGCCTACCCCCAACCAATTTATGCCCCAACGAATTTATGCCCGAACAGTTTATACCCGAACAATTTATACTTCAAATAGTTATATATACAAATAATCAATTGTCCTCTTTATGTCTTTTTGTTGTTTCATCGTCTTAGTCGTGTTGATTTAAAACAAAGTGACAGGTCGACAAAAATCCCATAAACACTCTGTATTTGTATGATCATAGTCATATTTTCACCTGATGTTTCCTGTTCAGACATGGAAGACTAAACTTAGACTGGACTCCTTCTGATGATTGCTGCCGTAATAGATCTATATGGGCATGATAACAAATTTCCAATATGAAGATGATAACGAGGTTAGGAGGCGTTATAACCTGCCGTAACATCATTTTGTTCTCCATCATTCATTTTTTGATCTGAGATATTTATAGGCAGAGGGTAAACATGATTGTTGACGTGGCGACGAAAAGCACGAATTTTGCACTATTAACGAAATACTCAGAAAAATTTTAAACCCTATCTGTGTAAACGTAAGATTCAAACTATTTTGTTGGCCACTCGTTCCTACTAGTGTTACGCGGCACGCACCGACGACCTAACGCTCTTTGATAAATGCCGCCAAACACACCGCGCCTGTATTTATGTAATATAATAGATAAACAGTAATTCTTTTATGGAATAAATTTGTAAGGTTTTATCTTTTCATTATGCCATAGGTGATTTCTGTCGTAATCTATTATTTTATGCGTATAACTTATACAAAACAATTTCGATGTTTCACATCCGCCAGGCGTCCCGTGACGGCACACTTTCTTCCTTCACTGAAGTCTCCCACTAATTGTAAGGCTTAAAACCTACATTCAATAACACTGAGTACAACATCATCATATATTTTCCTCATATTAAAATAATAGCAATGAACGTGTAACACTTCGTGCTATTTATAACACAAACTTTGGCTATGTGATAGAACCAGACAATTGGTTTTAATCTGATTAACATAACAAAAAAGGATATTATAAATATTAAAATACGCCAAACAACACGCGGTTTTACATAGAATATAATTATTATGTGGATATATTAAAGATAAAAATTTATTAAAATAAATATACAATTACTATGTAATTGTAACACAAACACGTAAAGAGACAAAATAGTTTGGAAAACTTCTGAAGAAACTAATGAAAGTAGGCTGTTGCTGTCGGACTATGCAAGACATACCGAATAAAGCGTGAAAGTGACTATTGTAGCTCGGAATCACCATACATATGTAAAACAGACAAAATTATAAGTTGTATGAATAGTTACCTGAGTTTAGCTTAGCTTAGTTAGATTTGCGATGTTGCGTAACAAGGCAACAGCCTAAGTCGAGGTGTACCGTACATCCTTCAACGGGTTGTCAAATAAAATCTGCTGATTGCCTTAAGAGCTCGCTTTAGTAGTTTGATGAAGCTATAAAGACCTGTTAGGGCAAGAGCGTAGTCAGTTTTAATAAAAATAATTTAGTTGTCTCCAATTTCTTTCCCAATTTTGAACAGGTTTTAAATATTTTTTCAACAATTCGTTGAGAAAAGTGTGGTATTGGTATAAACTTTATTTTATCTATCCAACAGATTTGTTCGCTGGTCTTAGGGAGTGAAATAATTTAAATATATATTTATATAAGAACTGTATCTTTGTATAGCTTTATTTAATAACTGAAAGTATAACAAATTATAGGGGTATCACAATATATTGTATTTAAAATTATAATAATCAAGTATACGACAAAAACACAAGTCGCAGATTAAAACATATGAGATAAAAATGGCCGCTTTTTATACGCCTTTTATCAAACATATATCCCGGGGCGAAAACTGGATGTATCGGTGTTTTTGCATAATTGAGGTCCCGGACAAAGGACAAAGAACAAAGCGCCAACGAAAGAGGGCGATAACTGGATGAAACGCATGGAACCAGCCCTCTGTAATCTTCCCTCAGGGTTGTGGGACTCGTATGTGATTATTCCTATAGTATATGCATATGGGAGGAAACATTATTTTTATTCAACTGTTCTGTTAAATCAATTATAATTAACTTTATGATTATTAAATGCCTTTCTTTTTTACTGTAGGAGTTTTAATGTTGGACCACAATATCTGTTTGTTAAATGACTATGTGACTTAACATGCTAATCAATGATAATCATTCTCAATGATAAATTTATACATTAATATGTTTGTTAATCTGTATCTATAAGTAATTTTTCATTCTATTTTCTTAAAAACAAATAATTAACATATAAAATCACCAATTTGACATATATTTTTAATTTGTTTGTCTTTGTCTGGATTCAATTAAAAAACGACGTACTTAATGTTGTCACATTAGGTATAAATTAAGTTTATGTCATTTTACAATTAATAACGTTAGAGACAAGTCAATAATACTTAGAGAAATCACAAAAAAATGAATAATTTTAACCCGTTTTAGTAAAAGTATGTTCATAGAAAGGTTATGACATCTCGCAATTAAATTTATTATCATTTTATAATTTATATTACAGTATAAACTATCCGGCCCTTAAACGGATTTGCGATTACCCGGACTACCAATCGTGACCTATATATTGTGCAAATGACCAAATACATATTGTAAAAAATATAATTACCACGTACGTGCCAAAATATTTTATTTCATAATTAAGGCTGTAGTATATTAGTATTACATAATGTAATCTAAGAAAATATGTATATCCATTGTACATATATACAAATAAGTGCATACATCATATGCTGGAAAATCTATCACTTTAAAATTTCTTAATAAACAATGATTTTCGTTGATATGTATTCGTATTTTAACAAACGCATAAAATTATATACATATATATGAACAAAACCAAAGGAGGTTTTTCATACATTCGATTTTCCAGACTTTCGATTATCCGAATGCCTAACGACAACAATTATTCCGAATAATCCAGTTTCTACTGTATATAATAAATAATTTAAAAAATTATATAATATGAGTGAATTTACTACTCAAGTAGAGAATAATTATGCAATAGAGGCGTGTAGAATCACGGACAAAGCTAGTTTATACAATTATATAAAGATGTTAAAAATCAGATAGTAACATTTAAATGCGAATTATTTATTTGTTTCTTTGTTACACTTTCACGCCTTACTGCTCAATCGTTGTGAAATTTGTTCATACATGTTATCGGGGGGTACAAAGC
>JACEII010000020.1:4683544-4747358 GCA_014332785.1 Antheraea mylitta
ATCCAAAAATGTACGTTCAAGTCATGTATTTGTTCATACGTGTTATCAGGGGGTACAAAGCGGATTTTGGATACCCTTCATCCAAAAATGTACGTTCAAGTCATGTATACTCATACATTTTATCAGGGGGTACAAAGCGGATTTTGGGCACCCTTCATCCAAAAATGTACGTTCAAGCCATGTCAAGTCAATTTTAATGCGAGTGAAGTTGCAAACAAAATGTAGTAAGTTATATGGAGAAAGATTTTGTCAACAACTTGCTGCTAAGTAGCACTGTAGCGAACAAAGCTTTATACTGTTCAACTGATTTTCACATTAAATTCCTATTCGTACACTTGAATATGGCGACTACAGAGAATAAATCATATATCGTAATACCAATAAACTATTTACTATTTATAAATACACATGTAAATGTATCCGTAAACATGATTTATGTTAGTTTTTTTTTTTCTTATACTGTTTATTCAGCAAAAATATGCGATCTATTCCGATTGTCTGTTTTATATAAATAATGAGTCTTATTCTCAGAATTTCTAGACTGATTTGTTTTTTTTTTTTTTTTATTTTAGCACGGCAAAATGACTGCACTATGCCTGATGGTAAGCACAGTGCAATCCAAAAATAATAGCGACCACCGATTGACACACTGTCCATCGCCGGTCGCCACTATCATGCCGGCCTGTAATAAGCTGGATATACACAGGCTGATCCCGAAACGCGCCCCGCAGAAGCGAATCACTATTACGGGCTTTTTCGCCATATACGTGGTGGTTGCGACCCAGTCAGGCTGTAAAACCCTACCACCCCGCTTTCGCCATTGCCTCGTTCGTTATTCAGCAGGGTGCACCACGTGCAGGTGAGGTTGGCTTGGGTGTCTCAAGTCTTATAATGTTATTTGACACCCCTTACACCCCAAAATTTGTTTTATAAATACTGCCTTTTAGGAGAAAAACATTTCAGCTTGCATCTAGGAAGTAATAGGGGTCAAAGAATAAGTATATACATGGCGTATACATATTTTTAGCAGTTATATTTCAGAATCTGTAATTATTTCATGAAATTTAATAATAACGCTTAATGAGCGTAACGAAGGAAAATGTTATAATCGACATCATTTCTGATAACAACGAAATATATAATATAAGGAGAGCAAATAAACACTACACACGGTTGAATAGTTACGTAAACATTTTTCAATGTTATACCATTTTTATCAGTAATTCAATGTAACAATTTCAATGGATTTCTAACGAGCTAAACTAAGCTCAAAAAATATTAAAATTTTAACTTAGGTATTATGACATTAAGATGTACTGGGATGATCGTATACAATATGAAATGAGTGAAAGAAGGATAAATAAATTTTGTCGCTACATTTCAAAATTAGCTAAATCTAATTTTAGGCGTTCCTAATATTTTACATTAAATTGCTGTAAGAAAAAATGCAAAGAAACAAATTAAAAGAATATGAAATGATAAAACAAAGAGGAAAGTAAGATTAGTTGAAATAAAGAACGCAAGCTAAAAGAGTTTACAAAAAAAAAAGAAAACAAAGAGGACGCAAAGAAATAGACAATAAAATAAACATAGATGGATTTAACTATAACAAAATTGTAGTAACAATAAATAAACAGGTAACACCTACGTAAATTCTCGGATATATGTCTGAGGAACGGGGACTGGTAAAAAAAAATATTTTATGTTATTTTTCTGTCTTGAAATGTTGTACATGTAAGAATATAAAGGTCATAAAAATAAACTAAAAACCTTAGGAACGGCAAAGTTTGAACCTCGTTCTCGGTGTATAAAAACTGAAAATTAAAAAAAAAAAACATGTTATATGAAGGATTAAAATTGGATTTAGTTCGTTTCGACATTTAATGACCCAATTACGGTTACTATTTAAGATTTTACTAATCGCCAATAAAAAGAGGTTCGTTACATTTGTTACTTCAGAACTTTGGCATTCACAAATTGTTTTCGAAAATTATTCTCTCATTGTAAAGGATATCTAGAGTGTTTCGTTTGACTTTGGATTTTAAAGACACACCAGAGGACTCAAAATCGAAAAGAATATATATAGTAATTGAAGTATTGTTGAGTTGACAATTCAAAACTACATACGTAATTATTTATGGGCAAGAATATTGTGAAGTATTTTTTATATTTTTCGCTACCATTTTTGTTAAAAATTTAATTCAAATCTTCTTTTCGTACCCTTATAGTAACATAAGCTTACATTTTTCACTATACAATTAGTAGTATTCAGACTTTTTAATTATAAAGAGCAAATTATTTACTGAAAGACCATCAACACTGTTAGTTTATTCAACAGTTAAATAACAACATATCGATTTTATACATTGACGTGTTAGAAAATTAGCTCGATGAACGACGTGACAGTGTGTCCGAGATATTAATATCCGTTTGCGAAGAATATGAACAAGAGACGCAACGACAAATAATAAATGTCATAAGAAACAAAAGGCGGTCGGGAATGACCAACCAATTTGTTAAGGAGTTTCAATTTATCAACGGCGAAAGTCCGAACACCGCTTTGTGCCGTCATAAGTAGAAGATTTATTAAGTTTTGTTTATTAAAAATTATTGCGTTTATTATTGCATTATATTATATTGCGTTTATTATTGCATTATTGCGAAGGCCCTCAAATAGACGATTGCAGGTCTAGTTTGAGTTTGAAGGCCCAGCCGTAGGTAATAAAGGTCGAACCTGCGAACATCGGGTTGATATTCAACCGATGAAATCACTAGACCATCACGACTTACGACATATAAAATGTATGTATACCTAAATTAATGTTCTGCTCATTTATGTTCAGAGCGGCCAAAAAGTTTGGCGAGAACTTTAAATTTGCGTATAGTATTTCGTTGTCAAAGGATTTCTTCGGTTCTACTATCAAAAAAAAAATCAATACTATCAAATAAAGAATCTACAGTAATACGTGCAATGGATACGCTTATATATTTAACTAAATCTATAGATTGGAGGAAAACATATATGACAAATATCATAGGTATTATAGAACGGATTGTTAGAGGTTGTGTGATAGAATTTTGCGAACAATATCCATACAAATATAAATTTCCTAAAGAGTGAGCAAGACAGACAAAAGATACTTCTAGTAGGGTGAGAGTTGACGTCATCGCCTACGTCCATTTAAATCGAACCTTTTAAGATTTTCATTTTAAACTTTATAATATAATAGAAGTTCAGTGTTTAATTTTCATTAGAAGGGGAAACTTTAATAATTTACTTGACAGCGAGACATTTCTATTTTTGGATTTATGATGGAAAAATAGTAAATTATCTATAGAAAAAAAATCTACAAAGGACATTGAAATATAAAATTGATAAAAAACAGAGGGTAAGTATATATTGATACATGTATTTTCAACATATAAATATGCATAAAAATCTTAATAAATAAAAATAATAGATATTACTAATTATACGCGCATTATGCAAACACTATTGGGCCCCACACACGTACACGCCTACACGCTTACACATGGAAGTGGAAGGGTTTTATTTTTTTTCCCTTATCGAACTGAAAAAACTCTAATTTTCCGATAAAAATATATGGAGGGGTTGTTGAGGCGTGTATGCTTGGTACACATATGCGTCTCAACAACTCAAACGTATATGAATAGTTAGCTAAGATAGGTCGCGAGTTGCATGTAACAGACAACAGCCAAGCCGAGGTGTGCCGTGCACCCTTGAGCTAGTTGCCCAGGTAAAGTCGGCTGAGTAACTTAAGCGCTCGCCTTAGTAGTTCAGTGAAGCTGTTAAGACCTTGATAGGTCAATAGCGTAGTCAGTTTCGAAAAAAAAAGCATTGTATTTTCTTAAAACGAAGAATTGGCGCAAACGATGTGATGCACATGTACAGGAAAATGCAGACAAAGTCATGGGTGTGCTTAAATAATATATGCGTGACAGTCACAGCAAAGTCGCGGTAGCCTAGTGGTTTGACCGGTGGAATATTCAAATTATAGAATAATATTCGACATACTATTTCGATTTCCGCAAATTCGAATCTCGGCATGTACCAATTTTTCGGAATTCGCGTACATTTACTAATTTCAATTGGTAACACTATCGACTAACGGTGAAAGAAAACACCGTGAGGAAACTAGAAGCTGAGAAATGTTCTTATAGTACTACTGTATATGGGAAAATATAAAACTGAGGATTTCTCTGAGTTGGAAAACGCCAATATATCATGGGCTGGCTGGTGATTACTCCCATACTTTCCTTCGGGAAGAGGCCTATCGCCCTGCAGTGGATCTCTTACAGGTTTATTGTTTACTTTCAATAAATAAGAACTGTGAATTATTAAATCGAATGTGTTTTCATTATTAATCAGATTATAATACGTATTACACAATTATTTTTTTATATCAAAGGAGGCAAACGAACTGGTGGGTCACGTGATGTTAAGTGATCACCACCGTCCATAGACACTAGCGACATCAGGGACCTCGCAAGTGCGTTGCCAGCCTGTATATGGGAGAAGGGGGAGGGGAAGGAAAGGGAAAGCAGGAAAGAGGAAGGGACGTGGGCCTAAGGCTCTCTCACTAACCGAACGAAACACAACAATGCAAGCACTGTTATTTTAAGTCGGTTATTTGTGAGAGGGGTGGTACTACCCCGGAGGAGCCGACCCATACATGCTGAAACCAAAAATAGCTTCAGTGGGGCTCTACCACATACAATTCATTTTCTGTCTGTCTGTGTACCAATAGTAGGTTTAAAAAATATGAACTGACATAATTTTTGGTTTAAATAAAATCTATATACTTTAACTATGCATATATATGTCTAATATATTTTTATAAATAATCTATGTGCCACTCACAACACAGTACCTATCACCTTTTGGTGATTTATCTATGTTGATACGTTGCTATTGTAGATTATTACACGTTGTTACACAAAATATTTGGCATTAAGTTTATAACGTGTATCTGTCACACTTGATATAGGCGAAAATACCTACATAGGTAGAGGCCACGGTGGAAAGAAAAAAAGAAAATATATTAAAAAAACAGATGCTTATGCAACTAACTCAACGAACGTTCAAATACAAATCTTAATTTAACATTACGGGGACGGGCAAAATGTAAATGCGCCATCAAAAACTGCTTATGAAAATGCGAGTAGTAAAAGAAAAGCTCACTTGAAACGGGTCCATACAGTTTATTAATGCAAATATATTCAAGCGACTAGTAACGATATTTCGCTGGAATTATTAACATAGAAATACTGAATAAGAATATAATTATCGATGTATAAATATTAGGGTGGTCCAGAAAAAAAAGGTTTTTTGTGTACCTTATGTCGTATGTTTTTACTCGACTCCCAGATGTGTTTCGAAAATTATAATTTGGATGTCTCGGCGATATAATCACATTACCTTTTTTATCCTCTTACATATACATTTATTTATATAACTCACCTATTTAATACTTTGTGTGTAATTTATGAACACTTACATACATACATACATATTTATACATAATATACTTCAACATTTATAGTGTTATTGTGATCTTATATTATTATTATTATTTTATCTTCAAAAAAAAATCTTAAAACAATATATTTCTACCTATACACATAATAAGAATGTAATCTACAGTGACTGTACTTTTTTCGATTTTCGTGGAAAAAAATATTTCAGGTGTCTAGAATTAGGTAAAAAATTACATTTGAAACATTTTTAGAAATTTCTATTTGTTTGTATGATCACGCATCACTGCTAAAGTACTGGGTTCACAAGAAAACCTCACCAAGAAAATCATAAAGCAATAACTTAGTCTTTGTTTCATTAAAAACGGTCCACTCTATCAAAAGCTATTGTAATTTTAATTACGAAGCGACTTAAGTACGAGAGAAAAGCAGATAAGTAAATGGAGTTAATACATTCAGGAGATTGTATTATTTACTGTTTCTTTACATTAGGTTCTACGCGGACGGAGTCGCAGGCATAGCTAGTTATAATATAATATCCTAGTGTAGCCATTACGATAACAGGCATGCATGATATTTATACATAAAAAGCAATATAATTCTAATTACATACTATACAGATAGTAATGAAAAGTAATTTATCTTCTAGAAGTGCACACAAGTTATTTTTCATTTTTAAGGAAGGGCTGCTTGTACCTTACAAGCTTTAGCATCCAAAAATTATCGATGTTGTGACTTGTGGATGATATGCATATTAAAGGAGTGTTGTGTATAATGTTAAGTGTCGTAATTAAAATGGCAAAGATATGTGGAATACGTAACGCTTGGCAATTAAGTCTCAAATAGAAGTGGTTGATAAAAAAATGCATTTTTGGAACCGTTTATAATTTTGTTTAGGATAATAAGTTAGATACGTTTTGTCTTATAATAAACCGTAATATTATTTCTAGAACACTATTATTTACCCCTTAACAACTCATATAACGTACAGCATATATTGTAGATTTATATGGAAATTTATTCACAATGTAAAAGAACACAATAACCATCCATCTGGCTCAAACTGTAACAAGTGTTCATTTTCTAAATGCATATTGCAACCACGAATTACAGTCCCAGTGCGACAAAGCCAGCGCCTTCCCTGATTACATGTTTCGCGAGAGTAATGCGATCGGCAAGAAAATAATCAATTCAGAATATGTTAATTATATCTGTTTTTTTACCTTATAGGTTTTAACGACTGACCACAATCTAGTCTGATGTTAATTGATTATGTGATATAAAATAGTTAAAGCAGACTCGTACTCAGATGCAGTTATTGTAACACACGAAAAGTTGCTTCAAGAGAGATTTTCAACTTGAAGATAATATTTAACTAAACAGCATTAAAAAAGCCTACGATTATTCACTCAAAAGTCAGGGTCAGTGGGAAGGATTCGAACCTACTACGCAGTATTCAAACACGCTACTAACTGAGCCATAATCGCGTCCACTACTAAAATATGGACTGTTTTTTATAGACAAATTCGTAATAAGAGTTTAGTATTAAATATACAAAGAGAGTAATTTCGTCGCTTTCTGGTACACAATTGCTTTTTTCTATTAACTCTACTCCCACATTAGTAATAAGCTATATATTGTGGACGAGTTCAGAAACTTTCAATGAATGGTTAGAAGATATACCCAGACTAAGAACAATAAATAATTAAACCACTATGCCGTCCGAGCAGTTGAACTACTTGAAGTGTAAACTCTGGCGACGTTTATTCCATACGAATATAACGCTCTGTTTTATTCCTAGATAATGACACTTGAGCAAACACTTTTACACTATACGATCAATATCTGTCACTTTCACGTTTCTAAGATGATATCATTTTCATTGTATATTAGCTGACCCGTGCAACTTTGCACCAAATCGACTATTACAAGTTTCAATTGTGTTTTTCAACACAAAAAATCTTAGTAAGCCCGATTGTATCGACATCTACCGTTTCCAGTTGTGAATCCAAACTATCCAGGGATTCAAACTTATACCCAGTTGGTATCTGAGAAATATTTTTTTTAATAAGCCTAAAACCCGTTACATATTAGGTAGTTTCGTTTACACATATTTTTCAACTTTGTCGACATTTTATTTGAGGTTGATAACTACGCTTTCAAAAGTCATATAGCCATAGATCAGTTATAATGTGCTGGATTTTATACTGATCGGCCAATATAAGAACTAATAATCTTCTAAAATGACTACTATATCCCAATTATATTCGCTGTATTTCGATACCCTGCAAACAAATTTGACAGACATAGTCATAGCTATTTTGCCATAGCTATTTATATATAAATTGCCGTTCTGCAGTACTGGCCATTTCAAATCAAAATAATTTTTGTTTGGCTAAGAGTTCTAATTTCAAATTAATTTTATTTTAAAAACATGGAATTCTTTTTCCAAAAGTAGTCATTTGTTTATTAATTAGTGTTACATTTTCATCGCATTTCAATCTTTTTTGTCATCATGGATACGTTAAAAATTTGAGTAATTATGGAATATGAGTACCGTCGTGGAAGCAACGCGGCACAAGCGGCACACAACATCAACGACGTTTACGGAGCTAACACTCAAACCAATGCACCACCTGTTATTGGTTTGCTCGCTTGTGTTTTGGGAATTTCGAACTGAAAAATGAACCTCGCGGTCGTCCGAAGACATTGGTCGACAATGACGAATTAAAGGCGATTGTGGAAGCTGATGATACACAATCTACGACTGAATTAGCAGCAGCTTCCGACGTTAGCGCCAAATCAATATTAGTCCACTTGCGTCAAATTGGCAAGGTAAAAAAGCTTGATAAATGGGTGCCCCACGAACTCAATGATCGCCAGTGCGAAGTACGCGTCGAGACGTGCCTTGCACTGCTCATCAGACACATAAATGAAGGAATTTTGAAACGCATTGTTACCTGCGATGAAAAATGGATTCTGTTTGATAACCGCAATCGCTCAGCAAGTTGGTTGGATCCTGGTTCAGCACCTAAACAATGCCCTAAACGAAAACTTACCCCTAGAAAAGTGATGGTCACTGTTTGGTGGTATTTCTGTTATCGGTATACATTCACGTAATACGTAATAAGGAAGCCATTGTGCGATGCGGTGTGAAAGAAGACTACATCATTACACTAACGCAGTACCGCTGGAGTGGTTTACAGTTCTCTTATGGTAATGCTGAAATATATCGACTTAAAATGTTAAAGAGATATCAGTTCATCTGTTAGTATCCGTAAGAAGTAGCAGAAATTGTTTTTTTTTCTGTCATAGGAGGCAAAAAAACATGCAGGTCATCTGGTGTTAAGTGATCACCGCCGTCCATAGACACTAGCAACACCAGGGGCGTTGCAAGTGCGTTGCCAGTCTGTTTTTGGGGAATAGGGGGAAAGGCGGAGAGGGCAGAAGGGGGGGTGAGAGAGAGGCGAGGGAAGGTAGGCCTCCGGCGCTCTCACTGACCGAACGAAACGCAACTATGCAAGCATTGTTACTTTACGTCGGTTTTCCGTGGGTCGGGTGGAACTATCCTGGATGAGCCGACTCATTCAAGCTGAAACCAGTAACAACTTCAGCGTGGCTCTACCACCTACCAAAAGTGCTATTTCTCACAACCACTGTCTCAGCAGTAAAATAAACATCGATTATAACGTAACCTATAGATAAATGTATATGATATTTGTCTGACCTAATTTTCGAAATAGCGAAAGTTCAAGTACCACACAAGCTGGTTTTAGTTTCTAAAGACTATTGTATGGTGGATCAATATGTGAATGATTATGACGTCTGGAAATTACGCTCTTTTCTGTGCATTTACTAAAGATGAATCTAACTATTTGTGCTTATGTATGTATGATGAGAACATTAATCAGATCTTCTCGATGACTGCAATGCTTTCAGAATCACTGGTAGTTTGACGTTTGTTAGCGCTTTCTCAGGGCCTACATTAAATAAAATATTTTTGATTTTGGTTGAACTGTTTATAACAAGATTGTATCGTACGAATATGTGTGGTATGTACCTGCTTTTCGAGATGTGCTGGTTGAGGTATCGATCCGCACTATTGAAGGCTTGATAGTGGATATCCAAGGCGCTGTGTTCTTGGTTTGTTGCTGAACGGTCGCACAATAGAATTTTAGTCGCGTTTTTATGTTTTATAGGGGTTCGTAAAACTGCGAGAATATGAACCCTTTATAAACATGAACAGATTATGCTCCAGAGTTTATCACAGTACAATATATAGGCTGGAGGGAACTGTAAAATAAGAAAAACAATAAATAAAATTAGGAGAAAAAAGCTATTGCTATTACGGCGGGTACGGAACAGAGATTTTTACTGGCAGATTGATAATTTTTCGATATATTATCTATAAAAAGTTTTTAAGCAGTAATGTTAAATTAAACAGTGCAGCTAATAGAAAATAAACGTATATTGAATAATGTTTGTTGCTGTTAAAAATATTTTTTTTAATTTTGTTTGATTTTTATACATACTCGAATCTTATTTGACAATATCTTGAACCAAACACAGAATGTTTTTTCCAACTGAGTATCAGCTGTTGTTTTGACGGGCATTCACTGCTCGACCGAGGTTTTTGAACGAGGCGAAGCGAACCGAGACCATTGAGAGGTTCCAAAGAAACCGGACTTCGGTTTGGGCTGTTGTTTCTCAATTCAATTGCAAATCGAACTAAACTATCTATGCAAACTAAGGTTACTATACATATATACGTTGGTGAGATTCGCATGCGTGCCTTCATGAGTGCCGCGCGAACGTGTACATGTATTTCTGTAGATTTAGCTAACCAAAAAAAATGTGTCGTTTTATGAAACTACGATACAAGTGAAACTTTCTTTCAGATCATTCCATTTAACTGAGAATTTTTGGAATATTATGCAATTTAGGCTATTAAAATTGCGTTTTCAACCTAACTTGATAATTGGAAAATGGGAATAACAATGGAAAAATTAATAATCATTGAATCATTTTCAATTGAGCCGTGAGTGCGCCTTTCACTTTATCCCTACTCTGTGGCCCACTGTATTGCGACCTGCACTAAATGCACAAATAATTTGAGGCCGTAGAGAAAAGTTTCACTTTAAAATGAATATAATAACATTTTTAAAACGTATTGTCATATAATGTATAGCTTGAAACTTTCACTGTTGTCTTATATAGCGTGAGT
Source organism: Antheraea mylitta (assembly GCA_014332785.1). Taxonomy (NCBI): domain Eukaryota; kingdom Metazoa; phylum Arthropoda; class Insecta; order Lepidoptera; family Saturniidae; genus Antheraea; species Antheraea mylitta. The sequence goes on from JACEII010000020.1 coordinate 4,694,265, forward strand.
AAGCACTGAGTGTATTATATTGGTTATATAATATACATACCAGTGTTTTTAAAAGAACATTTCTGTAATTCTACATCTTTTAATAATTATACATTTCTTTATCACAATTTGGAAATGCGTGCGGAACCGCGGGCATCATCTAGTACAGAATAAATTTGTTACTTAGAATACTTCGTGAATGTTAATAAATATAACAAAACATATTATCAGAAAAATTATTATATGCTTTTTCCCTTATAACTTGAACCAATCACTTCGTAAGTACGAAACTATTCGGTTATTTCAACTGTCAGGTCTCCCATCTTGGTTTCGACTTCAGTTTAAAGCTGACACGACGATACATCTACATTCTGCGGTATCCACTTCAATCTTCTCCGAACGATAATTCCGCGGTGAAACTTTGTAATAACCAAAGAGGAAGGAATTTTCCACTAACTCTACGTCGAATATATATATTTGAATACTACCTTCTGCACATGACTTCATTACTTTAGTCTTTTACTTAGGCCAACACTAACTCTAACACGCGACTTCGTTTACGTAGGTGAATTTTTTTTAAAAGAATACGTTAACCCCGATTATGAAACATTCTTCATTGGTGCTCCGCTCCTATTGTTGTTAGCGTGAACCTATAGTCTTCCTCGATAAATTAGCTATTTATCACTGAAATAATTTTTCAAATCAGAGCCCTAGTATCTGTGATTAGCACGTGCAAGCAAACAAACTCTTCACCTTTTTATTGACTACACAAAATTTATTTTTCGATCACATAAATTGCAGTAGACTTAGTGATATTAAATTACTATTGTTCCATTCTCACAAATTTGCATTCAAATTAACTAATGATTGTGCTAATATTCAGATTTATGAATTATTCGTTGAAGAATAGATCTGCATAATTGGAATCAAATGTCGAATCTAGTTTTCGAATAATTCAAATGATTGGAATTATTCCAATCATTTTCATTGTCTAAACCCAGTCCTGACTATACATTTTATTTTGTATATATATAGGCAACGGTATAGAATACGTAGGTTATATTTTTTATCTATATATCTATACTATAATAATACAAAGAGGTAAAGTTTATGAGTTTGTGACATTGTAGGAGGCAATCTCCGAAACTATGGGTCCGATTTGAAAAATTCTTTCAGTGTTATATAACTCATTTTTCGAGAAAGGTTATACCATCGCTAAGACACTAAGACAAAAAAGAGCGATTTCTTCATTGGTATGAATTTTTTTTCCAAATTCGGGGTATTTTTTCCTCTTGAGAGCTTCCGCTGCGTGTGAGCGTTAACCCAAAATAATCATTTCAGGCGGACGAAGTCATGAGTAGAGGCTAGTATATAATGAAAATATCTATACGAAATGTCAAAATAACAGTTTTTTTACTAAATAAATATGAAATTATTTACACTATCTGTAACAAATAAAAACAATTTATAAAAAAATATCTGCTTGTATCGGGTAATCTGTAAAACAGCTGGCCGATATGGCCGTGATTGTCAATGGTGGATATCTAAAATTATAGGGAGGAAATTAGAGTACTTTATTTTAGACTAGCTGTTACCCACGACTTCCTTCAACATGGAATCTCTTATCTTACTATAATTTAGTATAGAGTGAGATTTTGTATGTATATAAATAATTAAAAGAAAAACAAAAGATTTGGCTGAAAAACGAAAAAAATCTCCTGAATTTAATCTTAATCATCAGTACTTCTATAAAAATGTCAATTATTTGTTAATTGTATAAATATATTGTGAACTCTCGTAACATGCTTCTTTATAGTTTTTCATTATTCCTTGATATTTAGATATATATTGAATCGAAGATTGATAAAAGGTTCCATTTTATGGACTCATACTGGTGAACTATCTAAAAGATCCTTGAGGCATAACTACTGACAAATAGACTAGAAGGAAGATTCATACCGACACTACATTAAACGTACAAAATATAACTCAGTTTTAAAGTCTTACCCTGTTATTACAAAAAAAAAAAACGTATTGCTATACAAATATTTGCTTTAAGAGTTTGAGTACTTTTACAGTATTAAATGCACCGCTCTCGCAGACCACTGCCTACCCTAACCTAACCAAAGCGAGATAAAAGAGCAAGATGGCAAACGTTCGGCAAGGGCGAAATACGAATTAATACGAAAGTACCCTTTTTACAGCAAATATTCAATATGTATTTAACTTTTTTGTAAAAACATCGTTATTATTTATTTATTTTTAAATGTTTTACAGCTTAATATTACTTATTAAACTTGTTTACTTATACTTAAATACAACAAAGCCTATGTCACAGTGAAAATACAGCTTGTAGTCCGGTGAAGCTGTTAAGACCTTGCTGGGTCAATAGCGTAGTTATTTCGAAAAAAAAAAATTGTCTCAGTGATCTCATTCAGCAAAATTTCAAGCGATCATATTCAAGCATCGGCTTCATAACAAAATTCATTTTAGGATCTAAATATTCTGCATTCAGTTGTACAAACGTAATCGGTTTGTTTACAGCGTCGAACATAAAATTACCAACTTCTTTTTACTTTCATATATTTTCCTTAAACTGGCACTGTTACATGACATAATGAAAGGAAGGAATGCCAAGTAAGCGCCAAACGAGCCAAGCAACTTCACTGCCAAGAAGCAACCAAGCTTATAAATTAAGACTTTCTTTTATTATGGGACCAAATGTTTCCACATAAGATAAAGGAAAGAGTAACTTTGCATGTGCAGTAGTGGCAAATGGATAATTATATTACTTATTATTTTTTATACAATGAATTAAATTATAATTACTTTTTTATATCACACTAACTCCGCTCGCGGCTCTCTTTACGTTTATTATTATTTGATGTAAAGACTATATATCTTGTATATTAATAAGTGAATCCAAAACTTTGTACCCCTTTTTAAGCGAATTGCGGGAACGGATGAACATGAAATTTGGCATAGGTAAAGTTTATAACGAGGAGAAGTGCAGAAAGCTATTTTTTTATATATAATGTATTACAAACATTTTAAATTAATTGAAATATATATTACTCACACAACTGCTTGAATTTTACACAACATATACATATGTAAATGGAAAAGACATTTTGACATTCTTCACTTTACTCTTACGTTCCAATTACCTTTTCAATATTTTTAATATGAATGACGTTGGATGTCTTACATGCGTTTTGAAATCTAGTTACTATAAATAGTTGAGTGATTGTACTAAATCAATAATGTATAAAGTATTTTGTATCAGAAAAATTGGCATTTTTTTTCTTCAAATGATTATGAAATTTTGCCAGAGACTGTCAAAATCCAAGCCATTGGATATTGATGTTTAGAAGTATCAAGTTGAATTTTTCCATTTCTCATTTAATTATCACATTTTTTTCGTCAATTTTATAACTCATCCTCAGATTACCGTTCTGACAAAGAAAGGACTTACATTTTGATAGGAAATTAAAAACCCTGCAAAAAAGTTATTTTATCATATTCTGATAAATTTACTTATGTAAAAGTTATTCAAGGTCAAAGTTAGAAATTGAACTAGTTTTGAATTTTTCTTTCTTTTGATGATAAATTATTATGATTAAAATTCAAAAAATGTTATATGCATAGTGAATAATGTAAGTTTTTTTGCTAAAGGGAAGTAAACAGGCAGACGACTCAACTGATGGTAAATGGCTATCGTCGCCTATGGACACCTGTACTACCAAGGGTATCGCTGTTGCGTTGTCAACCTCGGAGGATGGGTTTCAATCTTTATGTGTGTCAATGTTTAAAGTTTACTAGCATAAATATTCTCTGTGATCAAATAGAGAAATAAAAACACTGCAGCGCCATCCAGTGACGAGACAAGTAGTAAAAACGACAACACAAAAAGCACTACGTATTATAAAACAAAGTTTTCTACCACGTTTGTATGTCTGTCTGTTCACGATACAGTCTAATACTACTAAACGAATTTCATGCGATTTTCACCTGTTGATAAAGTGATTCAAGAAAAAAGTTTGTTTTTTTTTTTTTTTTTTTTTTTATATCAAAGAAGGCAAACGAACTGGTGGCTCACGTGATGTTAAGTGATCACCACCGCCCATAGACACTAGCGACATCAGGGACGTCGCAAGTGCGTTGCCAGCCTGTATATGGGAGAAGGGGGAGGGGAAGGAAAGGGAAAGAAGGAAAGAGGGACGTTTGCCTTCGGCTCTCTCACTAACCGAACGAAACACAACAATGCAAGCACTGTCATTTCACGTCGGTTATCTGTGAGATATGTGTATAATTTATCAAGTTTTTTTTTATTATCAAGACAGGATAACATCTGCCGAACCCACTAGTACTCTATAATTAAGCACCTACGAATAGCAGTTTCATAAGGATTACTTGAACGATTTAGAATGTAATATGCTGCAATACTGCTTAGTGAATACTTATTGCAACTTTTATACTCTAAATGCTTTAGAATGAAATCATAGAAGTAGTCCAGTGAAGCTGTTAAGGCCAAAAAATTAAGGGCAATAGCGTAGTCAGTTTTAGAAAAAAAAAAGCTTTGGAATGGAACTTCATAATATGTTGTAGACCGGTGAAGCTGTTAAGACCTTGTTAGCTCAATAGCGTAGTCAGTTTGAAAAAAATCATAATATATAATTATTGTAACCAAGTCTTAGCAAAGCTTGGTAGCCGGTGTGGTTTTCAAAGGAAAAGTATAGCAAACGCTTAGAACAGTATTAAATACAACATATTTTTTTCTATCATAGGAATCAAACGAACAGGCGGGTCACCTGAAGTTAGTTGATCACCACCGTTCATAGACATTTGTAACACCAGGGGAGTCACAAGTGCATTGCCAGGCTGTGTTTGGAGGGAACGGGGGAAGACGGACAGGAAGTGGGCCTTCAGCGCTCTCACTAACCGAACGAAATGCAACAATACAAGCACTGTTACTTCACTGCGGTTTTTCTGTGGGTTGGATTGTATTACCCCGAAATAGCTTCAGCATAATTCTACTACCTACAGAATTATAAACCTATTTTTATAAATGGGTCATTAACAAAATATTTCATGTAATATTGAAGCATGTAATTTATACCCAACCGTACATTACACAGACTTTTCGAATTTCCTTGCAAAAATGTCTGTCTCGTACGATATATTTCTGACAGCCGACATCCTGCGCCTTCTAACTCGGTATTCGAATATTTACTTTAGACCCTAGTTTAGAAAACATACTGATATTACAAATGGCAAATACGTAACAATATGTAGGTTTTTATGCTTAATGAAATTCTTTACTGGACTTTTAAGTTAATGTAGTTCCCTACCCAATTTTGACTGAAATTTGGTGTTTGGGCATTAATCTACTAATATACCAATATTTTAAAGAGGTAAAGTTTGTGAGTTTGTGACGTTGTGATGTTGTGACGTTGTAGGGGATAATCTCAGGAACTACTGGTCTGATTTGAATAATTCTTTCAGTGTTATATAGCTCATTCATCGAGAATGGTTATAGGCTATATATCATCACACTAAGACCAATAGGAGCGGAGCACAGATGAAAAATGTTTCAAAATCAGGATGTTTTTTCCTTTTGAGAACGCGAACGAAGTCGCGCGCAGAGACTAGTGATTTATATTTATGGATTATCTACACATATAATAAAAACGAAGTGTCTGTACGTAATATCGAAATAAAAAAAAAGTAATTGGGTATGAAAGTATACACTCTTCTGATATTACAGTGGACACTACTTTGCACTTCCCTTTTCTTCCACGTACTTCTGATAACAAAAATGTAGTTTTTAAAATTTTTGTAGATCTGTCTCTGTCTATTGTTTGGGTATTTTTAATGACTTGATATACGTAGATAAACAAAAAAATCTATTTTATTTCTTCCTTTGTATAACATACGTAAAATTGTGTACATTTGAAAATTTATCTTCCAAAGAGGTTGAAAAATTGAATAATTTCTAGAATGTTACCCGTGGGAAATCCTAACACAAGCCCTAATATCTACGTAAAAATGTAAGACAAAACAATGAACACTGTGTCAGAAATATACCGAGATCACAAAATACATATATTAGATGGAAGGCGCAATATGCCGTCGTCGAGAATCTGTTAAGGAAACGTTCATTCGATGCGGAGCCGTTTAGGTGACGCCCCTTTCGAATACGCCGCAAAACGAAAACGAGTGAGTGTGTACGTAACGCGTCGTAAATCGAACTCGAATCGAAATCCAGATTAGGGCTACAGTTTAGTGTTAAACAGTACGTTAACTCTGTATACGTCATCAACATTGATTTAAGCGATTACGACTTAGTTGACAGAGTACAATGAATTATAACTAAAAAGTTATAGATTCGTTACCTACATGATATTTTGACAAATGAAATGGCATACGTAAAGTAATACTGTAACGCCACACTGTCATAGATAAAATGTGAAAGTAAGAGGGCAGGCATATTTTGAAATATCGCTTGTGAAAAATAAATAGTTATATGGTACTTAGATATGGGCGGATTGACGGAGCAGACGTCAAAAATAAGCTAGCTAGCTAAGTTTTAAGAAGGCGCTGTCGAAACGCATATGACATATTTACATATTTTTACTTAACATGTGGTAGAGCCAGACTAAAGCTGTTACAGGCTTTATTATGATTGGGTCGGCTCGCCCACGTTAGTACCACCCTCTCACAGAAAACCGACGTAAAGTTGTTACTTTTGTACTTTTTGTTGACACTGTTGTACTTGAATTATTGCGTTTCGTTTGGTCAGTAAGTACACCGGAGACCCACGTCTCCTCACCTTCCCTCTTTCTTTTCCCTTCCTCCCACCATCTCCCAAAGCAGACTGGCAACGCACTTGCGACTCCGCTGGTGTTGCAAGTGTCTATGGATGTTGGTGATCACTTAACATCAAGTGATTCACCTGTTCGTTTGCCTCCTATATGATATAAAAAAAATGTTTTTGGTATTTTATCACGTTTTGTAACGATTTCTATTTTTTTTTACCTAGATAATCAGGATCAAGCTACGCTAGGCATGAGAAATATTTAATTCCAAACGTCAAATTAGATAAAATTAAAAGAAATATATTCTCGGTTTCCTCATAAATATTCGCAATGAAAAATAGATCTATTTATTTTTCCGAGGATCTAGGATCTGAATTATCGGAATGTCAAAACTTATCTCTATAGGTTTAAATATATAATTTAAAAAAATAACAAGCAGACAAGTATCTTTCCCTATTGTAAAATATCCATCGATTTTTTGGAATCAATAGTATGTGTCTTTATTTCCATATAAATCTAAGAGAGTAAATATATATTTATACCAAAATTGAAGTAAATAAACTTCTATGAACTCCTTACCCTGCTTAGTGAAATACGGTTTAAAAAATATTTTGGGAAAATCTTCATTAAATTAGTTGACACACTGCTCACAGATTCACTAGATAAATCTATTTGTAAGTAGAACTCAACATTTTGCGTTTCAAAATTTTCTCACGGAAAATCTCGTATCGGATCCAATCTGAGAGCGAATGTACGAGTGATTATTAAAGGTAAATTACGACTTTATCAAAATAAAATTAGATTTAATCATATTCCTGCTTTATATGAAGTAGTAGGTATGTTTTAATCGTTGAATTAATAATTATAGGATTCCAATGCAATCAATTCTATACTTATTGCAGAATAGATGTATTTCCACAGAGACTAATTAAAAAAAAGGGCCGTCACGAGACGCTTGGTATATGTGAAACATCGAAATTGTTTTGTATAGATTAGGACCGGAATCAGCTATGGCATAAAGAAAAGATAAAGTGTTACAATTTTGTTCCATAAAATAATGACTCTTTATTTATTTTAATACATATTATTTTTTATTCTATACAAAAATTCAATTAGGCGCAGACGCGGTGTGTTTGGCGGCATTTATCAAAAGGCGCTAGGTCTTGCCGCGTAACACCAATAGAACGAGTGGGCAACAAAACAGTTTGAATTTTATCTTTATACAGGGTTGCAAATGATTTTGAGTATTTCGTTTATAGTGCAATGTAGGTGTTTTGCGTCGCCACACTAATATTTAGGATTACCCTTCGCCTATAGATGTTTGACATCAAAAAATCTTCAATGATCGTAACAATCTAGGAATATATTTAACACTATATTGTAACGTTATTCATTTTGCAGATTATGCTCAAATAAAATGCTCGTGTAGAAATTAATAAGATGCATACTACCTAAAAACGTATCGGAAAGATAAGTACATGTACGGATTTACTTCAATTACAAAGTTCGCTTTAATCCGCACAGTGGGCTGAGTATTACTATCTTGAAACAAGAAAGTATGACTGGAATTGAATGAATCCTGTATCTTCACAAATAATATTCGCAATATGGAATCATGCAAAAATTGAGAACCTTCAATTAAAGAAAAAATCAAAAGGTCAACTTTTGACATAAAAGTTTTTCGAGAAGCGACCTATATGCCTACAGGTGTTTTTTTTTTTCAAACTGACTACGTTTACGTCTACTACTGGTCTAGAAAGGCCTTAACAGCTTCACCGGATTACACCTCTACAGGTGTATCCCGGTAGCTCCATTTGAGAATCATCACTATCTAAATATGCTACCATTTTAGAGCACATTGCTATATTAATCTGATGAGATTGTCATGAAACGCTATTATTTTTTTTTATATCATAGGAGGCAAACGAACAGGTGGATCACTTGATGTTAAGTGATCACCACCGTCCATAGACACTTGCAACACCAGGGGAGTCGCAAGTGCGTTGCCAGCCTGTGTGGGGGAGGGGAGAGGAGAAGAGGAAGGTGAAGAGAGGTGGATCTCCGGCGCTCTTATAGTGTTAAAAAATCGTTGAGATATTACGGGATGACTAAAACATGCAGCAAATTTGTCTCGTATATTAGTTTCGTGGTGGTCTATTTCTTTCGCCTGTGGAATAACAATATCCGCAGGTTCAAACCTCGCAATGTACCAACGAATTTTTGGGAATTCGCTTACATTTACTAACTTAAATTGGTTACAATATCGGCTGACGGTGAAGGTAAACATCGTGAGGAAACCTGAACCTGAAAAATGTACTTGTAGTATCACCGTATGTAATGTTTCCAACATTATGGATTTCTCAGAGTTTAAAAACGACAATACCCTATTAGCTGACGTGGTAATTATGCCCGTACTTTTCTTCAGGAAGAGGCCTATAGTCCTGCAGTGGACTATAAACGAAACGAAAACTTACCCCTAGAAAAGTGATGGTCATTGTTTGGTGGTCTAGCGCCGGTGTAATTCATCACAGCTTCTTACCAAACGGGGTGAGCATTACTGCAGATATGTACTGTGAAGAACTGAACACAATGACGGAGAAGCTGGCACATCTTCAACCAGCATTGGTCAAACATTCGTCTCCGCTGCTCCTGCACAACGCGCGACCTCATACTGCACAACAGACGGTCTCCAAGTTGCAAGACCTGGGGTTGGAAGTTCTCCGTCATCCGCCCTACTCACCAGGCCTTGCGCCTACAAACTACTATTTTACCAGAATTTGGTTAACTGCTTGGCGGAAAAAATTCAATACCCGAGAGGCAGTACAAAATGCCTTTGGAGAATTTGGTGCCTCCCGCCCAGCTGATTTCTTTAAGAAGGGCATTAATAAACTGCCACTGCGTTGGCAAAGATGCATTTACTGCATGGGTGATTACTTCGATTAATACAAATAAAAAATACATTAAAAAAATTCGTTTAATTTTTTTCATACAAAACGGCAATTTCATAGGTAAAGAAAGACCTAATATTACTAAAGCTTTCACAATACAATAGTTAACATTTTCCGTCAGATTCATTCGTTTTTATATAATTCTTCTAAATAACTTTGTTTATTACATCGATATGAAAACCTTAATACCTTTCCAATATTCAATTGAAAATAATAGCTTCACTTTATTCTGAGAAAAGTAAAAGCCGAATTTAAAATTTTTACTCGAAGATTCAATCTTCCCGGCTCGATTGAACGATTCCTACTTTATCGTATCTCATTTCCATCATTATCTACAGCGGAAGCTTCGAAAACAATAAGTATTTATTACTCAATTTTAAAGATATTAAACACATTAATTATAGGAGTTAAAATATAAATTAATAATAAAAATTAATAAATTAATTAATTAAATTACAATATAGACGTTAATAATTACTATTAAAAAAGTCGAGGTTAGTCTTAAAGAACTGCCGACTGAACTGAAAACAAAACAATGAAACAAATGTATCCTCTTTTTTTCTTATTAATTAGAATGTGAATGACGACATTTAAGTTTCAGAATTTGTTAACATTAGTGTGTTTTCATATCTATTGATACTCGAGCAAAAATTATATACATTTTTATAAGATCTATTAATGAATCAAACGTATGATGAGCTACAAAATATCAATGATACACGTATAGAGGCCTCTATACTAGGCGTCGCTAGTCTGATGCCTTGCAAGGCCTTTACAGCTTCACCTAACTACTAAGGCAAGCGCTTAAGGCACTCAGCCGATTTTATTTTGGCAACTAGCTCAAGGATGCACGGCACACCTCGGCTTGGATGTTGCCTGTTACATGCAATTCGCGACCTATCTTAACTAACCTAGGCGAACTAACTATTCATACATGTATAAGTTGTTGAAACATATATGTGTACCAAGCATACATATCTCAACAACTCTTACATATATTTCTTATCGGAAAATTTCTAAAGAAATTCAGTTCGATAAGGGAAAAAAATAAATCCCTTCCACTTTTTTGTGTAAGCGTGCACGTGTGTGGGAGTGATAGTGTAGTGTTGTAGCAGTGATGTAAATTTTTGTGTCACAGTATCGCGAAAGCAGTGCACTCAATGGCTCCCCGAGGGATCGGACCTAGGTTTGAGCCGCTGCCGAGGGAGGCTTAATCTGGTACCGCGGTGCAGCTGGTCATACCTACGCAGCACGTGAAGTGAAATTATAAATTTTTCTCCTGACAAAAATGTCGCTCAACGCGCCTAAAGAAGTTTTCGCTTTAAAAACTGATACAGAAAGTATTGAATATTTTGCTTGTAACTAATATTTTTATCATTCGATCGATTATTTAATTGTAACTTGAATAACGTTATTCATAGTAAAATAAATGATGGGTTTTGGGAAAAATAACGCACGATTGTAGCAAAATAAACAGATATAATACGAGCACAATAACACAGTGTGAAAGTAGTGAGAAGTAGTAAACACAGAGGCGACATCTATACGTGATCTATAGAGATGGTAAAGCGACCAAGACAAAGTGTTTCTACTACATAGAAAGTGGCGCCAACTGACATAATAACATATGACAGTAATGACATATTTAACTTGTTTGGTTTATACTATTCTAACAATAAATAACAGTAAAAATATATTTTTATTGTTTTGCAAATATCCCCTTTTATACATTATCTCACATTGTCATTTAAAATAAAATAAATCTCTTTTAAAAAATGGATTCTTTGATCAGACAATAGCTTGTACAAAATGAAAATTAATATGAATATTTTGGGTGTCCTTTCGTGAAAAGCCTGATTTATTGTCCGAAATATTCATCGTTCGTTATATTGAAAAGGTACCTCCCGTTGCCGGCACAATTTCCTTTATGTACGAAAAGCACTTTTTAAAGAGATACGCCGTTTAGATAAAATGCTAATTTATTCATTGGCAAAAAGAAGGCAGACATAAGCCTCCTGAAGATTCAATTTAATCTTCTGTTAGTAATTTATTTTTGATATTAAATTAAAATATATCTTTTTACCTATTTACTGTATGTTATTGTGGCAAGCGGCTTTTATTCGTAATTGAAATGACTAGTGGGCGCCCAGTGGTCGACATTCGACCATACTTGTTTTTTTAAAGTTTGAACTTTATTAGGGTTCTTTTGTCAGAGGGTATACTAATAATAATAATAATCAAAGGTTTTTATTATGGCTCCTCAGTTATTTGCCGTTTGCCATATATAAAAAAAATTATGTGTAGATGAAAATTGAAATTAATTATAAATTTGAAAAAAAGAAACCACGTGGTAAAGCTCTCAAATTTCAAACAAACATAACTTTACGAAAATAAAGAAATTTATTGCAACCCATGAAACAATTTTCAATTAATTTTACACGAAACCTTGCGTGGGTGGTATTTCTGGGTGATATTGAATTAAATGTATGTAGTCTGTTCATTATGAGAAATAGTGATATGCCCAGTATCATTGTTTGGAAAAGTAATTGATCCACAATACAATCAAATGGTGAATCCAATATAAAGATGTTTTTAATACTACCATTAGCTTTTGAAAATAAATTCTTTTTTGTTGATACATGAGGTTGAATTGCAACATTGTAGCCGCCGAGGTCTAAGTCATGGATTACTTTTATGAACAAAATTCTTATTTTGATTATACAAAGTATTCTTTGGCTCATTTTTTTATTAAATCATCATTTGAAGTGAGTTCCCCATAAAAAATAATAAACGTTACAATAATAGTTATATTTTATAATATAATTGTTGAATGTAGGATGAAAAATGGTAATTGAAACATAAGAGTTAAAAAATACATTTAGTCGAGCATAGCAACCTCCTTAAAAAGGTTATCCTTTTTTGAACTTCGTAATTATTGACGGTTGTCAAAATGTCTTTTTTATTTACATGTGTGTATATGTTGTGTAAAATTCAAGCAGTAGTGTGAGTAGTGCATATTTATTAAATTTAATGTACTTCTAATGCATTTTATATAAAATAAACAGTTTTCTGCACTTCTCCACCATATAAACTTTAACTATGCCAAATTTCAAGTTCACCCGTTGACGGGAAATAGGTTAAAAAGGGATACAAAAAATTTGCTTCACGTATTAATATATAGATATTTCCATTACTTCGAATAATTTACTCTATTTTTAAAGACTTCAAAAAAAGGAGGAAATTCTCAATTCGTTTGTATTTTTTTTATGTTTGTTACCTCGTAACTTTGGACTGGGTGGACCGATTTTGATGATTCTTTTTTTTAATTCTAATTTCAAAGCTGGTACTTCCCGTGTGGCCTCAACTCAATTTGGTCCAGTTCTGACAACGGCATCCAGTACAAAACTAAAAAAGTTTTAAACTTGCATTAAGTATGTACACGACAAATAGACGAATAAATCAATGTCACGCCAACCGATTTCGATTTCCTTTTTTATTAGAAAGGATGCACTTCAAGAGTAGTTTGATGAGAGTTTGGTTAGGTCCTGATTATGAGATCATATCATCTACACAGGTACAAAGTTTAAGTCCACTCTCGCGTTTCGCGAAGTATAGGTAGCGCACATATCCATATGTTTTATTTAATTTGGTTATTTTAATCAATTATTTATTTTCCGCTTTTTAGTGCCTTATGGGTTTTTGATTGATGTAGAAGTCGGTTTTTTTTAATTTACTTTATTTTATTAGTAATCGCTCGTTACTTCTTCCAATTTGTTTTTATTACGCTATAGCACTAACATTATAACTTCCCTAAGAGTGTAAGAATTTTTGGAATTGTCGGCGAACTTGAACATACGTTGTAAAACTTAGCATACTTTCTCATCTACATTTATGGTAATTTTTCCTCTGTTATACATGGTAACGTGAATTTTAATAGCCTATATTCCTTCTCTATATATAGGCTATAATACGGAAATATATATTTTTAAATCTGGCTTATTGTTCCGGGGGAAATATTTTTGCCACGGATGCCGTAATAAAATATGTGAGCAGACCGGAACATAAAGCGCGCTTCGTACAGATACGTACAGATCTTAGGGTAATAGTAGACGTGATGAATGGAAACCCCGACCACCAGCGGTAATTAATTATACCTACGACAATGGTGTTCTCACTTGTGTACAATGTGCATGCACCATTCGTAAGAAAATCGGCTATATTAGCCACATGAAAGCACACGAGCGTCGGAGTTTAACCTGATTAGGCCTCCCACGGCAGCGGCTCAAGCCTAGGTTCGATCCCTCGGTAGGGAGCCCTTGAGTACGTTGCTTGCGCGATACGGTGACACACAAATATACATCACCGCTACAACACTACACGATCACTCCCACACACGTGCACGCCTACACGCTTACACATGAAAGTGGAAGGGTTTACTTTTTTTTCCCTTATCGAACTGAAAAACTCTCAATTATCCGATAATAAATATATGGAGGAGTTGTTGAGGCGTGTATGCTTGGTACACATATACGTTTCAACAACTCATACATATATGAATAATTAGCTAGGTTAGCTAAGATATGTCGCGATTTTGCATGCAACAGGCAACAGCCAAGCCGAGGTGTGCCGTGCACCCTTGAGCTTGTTGCCAAAATAAAATCGGCTGAGTGCCTTAAGCGCTCGCCTTAGTAGTCCGGTGAAGCTGTTAAGACCTTGCTGGGTTAATAGCGTAGTCACTTCGAAAAAAAAAAAGTCGGAGTTGAAGCAGTCGCTGTGTCCGAAAACGGCCTGTAGTATACTACTACTACCAGGGCAATGTCTAGTGATGTAGGTACAGCGCTCGCATAGAGAATTCTTCATCTTGATATATATTACAAACGCAACAATGCAAGCACTGTAACTTCACGTGGGTGTTTCTTTTGGTCGGGTGGTACTTCCCCGTGCGAATCGACCAATTCATACTGAAACCAGTTATAGGTTTTGCATGGCTCGACCACCTATAAAGCTAATAACAGGCTACTTTCTTTTATTTAATGTAAGTTATAATAAGAAATTGATAGCGAGATCTTAATTTGTACTGTATGTAGTAAATTATATATGTTTTTCATAATTGTGTTTTATATGACTTTATACTTTATAATATTGGAGGTATTTTCAAATAATGTGCATAAGTGAAGTGAATGGAAAATAATACCACGGAGTATGATTTCTGTGATGTCACAGCAACCCCATGTAAAGTTGTAACAAGGGAGTAACCATCTTGCTGCAATATTGAAATTATCACACGACGCTTGTAATATTATTAGCTGCTTGATGATGAATGTACAGGGTTTATTGCCAAAAAAAAAGTAATAAATAATAATAGAATGAAAAGAAATTAGGAATGGGTGTTCTTAGTTAAAGTTTTATCACCCGAAATTACAAAGTGCTTTTATGTCGACGCACTGAAATTTCCTCCTGGAGAATATATGAAGTAATTAAATACGAACGTTAATGAGAGAGCGTCACCTGGTGTTTTGGTAAAACTTGCTTTAGAGCTTGTACCGAAAAATATTAAACTCCACCGTACAAAACAATGTATGTCGTGCATAATAATGACTTTCTAAACATTAAAAATTCTAAAAATAACCGTTTTCAAAATATAAGTCCAGGATAAATAGATAGGACATGAAATAACAGTGTTTCCATTGATGCGTTGCGTTCGGTCACTGAGAGCGGGTATCTCAGGTACATTGCCTCCCCCCACCCTACCCCCAAGCAGGCTGGCAACACAGTTGCTACTGCCCTGGTGTTGCTAGTGACTGCAGACGGCGGTGATCACTTCGCATCAGGTGACCCGCCTGTTCGTTGCATTCTATGGTATAAAAAAAAAATCTATACCTGTAAATAGGATTGAAGAGTCTGTTTTTACTCAACTAATCTCCGAAGCGGTTAAATCGATTTTTACGAGACTTATTGGCAAATAGAAGAGTATACACGAGTCATTGCGTCACCTATCCGAGTGTTACGATTCACTTTTATATACTGTCCAATTCGCCTTAGATAGTTTTCACTCCAAAAATGAAGAGTTATATAAGTAAATATGCTGTATCCATCGTAATAGCTTTCATACATTCAGAAATAATATATTCAACGTTTCAAGCTGAAAAAGCAAGAAGTATGTTGTTATAATTTTTGAAGTGAAAAATTCTTTAGGCGCCTTGAGCGGTCTTTTTTGGACACGAGAAAAACTTACAATTTCGCGTCAGAGACATGTTTGTAAGCATGACCGACCGTATTGCGCTTGTGTCAGATTAGCGAAGCATGTGTACATCTAATATTCGTATTATGTATTGAGATTTTATCTATACTAATATTATAAAGAGCTAAAGTTTGTGAGTTTGTGACGTTGTAGGGGATAATCTGAGGTATTACTGGTCTGATTTGAAAATTCTTTCAGTGTTATATAGCTCATTATCGAGGAAGGTTATACGCTATAATAACACCACGCTAAGACCAATAGGAGCGGAGCACAAACGAAGAATGTTTTAAAATCAGGATTTCTTTTCCTCTTGAGAGCTTCCGCTGCGTGTTAGCGTTAGCCCAAGGTAACTATACCGTGCGATCGAAGTTGCGGGCAGAGACTAGTACCCCATATCTTTGATTAATTCATAAACTGTATATAATTATTACTCCGAGTTCAAATGGATGTGAAAAGGAGACGGGGGTGTAAGGGGTGTCGAGTAACATCTTAAGACTTGAGACACCCAAGCCAACCTCACCTGCACGTGGTGCACCCTGCTGACCAACGAACGAGGCAATGGCGATAGCGGAGTGGTAGGGTTTAACAGCCCGACTGGGTCGCAACCACCATATACAATGTACATGGCGAAAAAGCCCGTCATAGTGACTCGCTTTTGCGCGTCGCGTTTCGGGATCAGCCTGTGCATATCCAGTACCAGGTGACTTTCGTCATTATGGCCGGCATGACAGCGGCGACCGACGATGGATGATCTGTCTCTCGGTGGTCGCCACTGTTTTTGGATTGTACTATGCTTACCATCAGGTATAGAGCAGTCACTTTGTCGTGCTTCAATAAAAAAAAGACTAATGGTAATAATTTCAATTAACAAATTATCGCATTTTAATAGTTTAGACTATAATTGATTTAAACACTCAAAAAAAACACAGTTATCTCAACTGTTTTTATTTTTACCGTAGCAATGAACGCGTTAAAGCATATGGAAAATCTATCAAACGTAATATGCAACAATTAAGTCATTCTCGGTATAGATAAATAATCCTTATTGTTTGCTTTACGTAATGCTTTCATTTCCTCAAGAAAACATATTATAAATTATGATTAAAATATGATCTTAATTTAAAACGGTCAAAAAGTTTGGCGTGGACTACACACTTGATTAGTCTTTTACGATATCGTGTTTAATCGCATAAGCAAAACTCTTTAAACATTTTTAACCCACACGAGCGGAGTTACGAGTACAGCTAGTATACATATAAATAAAGAGCTTAATTTCCCAAATAAAGGCGATTGCCCAATTTAATCATCGTAAAAAGCATAATCCTTTCTGACGGAATCGCACGGCCGAGACGTGGTGGGTCGATCCCTATTCGTAACTTTCATTGAGCCACTCAATCAAATTAGGATCAAATACTTCAAACTAATACTTGTTTGTACCTTTTACGGTTCTCAGTGATATGCGATTGCCGTGTAAAAAGTTTAAATTTGTGTTAAAAAATGTATTCTCAATTGATGTCACAAATATGACTCATAAATACTATTAAGCAATAGGTGTGTCCACGACTTCGTCCACGTTGAACCTGATGTACAAACCGGTAACTAATAATGTCATCTGAATGTATTCCATATAATTTTACTATCTACTTATCTCTCGTGCTTAAGTCGACATTAGAATTATAATAATTTTACCTGAATCAATTTTAATGACACAAAGATTAAATATTACTCGAAGACGTGCTTTATGATTTTTATGACTATCAACTACCAACTACCAAATAAAAGTTGAAAGAGACAACTTCAACGTAAACTTATTATTTTCACAAAACATGAATGTCCTTTCTTCAGTTAACATCCAAAACGGAAATATTATTGAAATATATTAGTCATGTTTGAAGGCTTTTTTTTTTGTAATAATTAATTCATGGAAGAAATCAAAACATAAATCATATATAATATAAAAAGACTGCCTGTAAGCCTGTAAGAGACCCACTGGAAGGCCATACGCCTCTTCCTGAAGAAAGGTATGGGTGTAATCACCACGCCAGCCCACGACGTATTGGTTACTTGAAACTCCGAAAAATGCACAGTTCAATGTTTTCCCAGATATAGTAATATTATAGTAAATATATAATAACTCTATATTCTTCCCTCTCAGTGAACCACACATACTTATCATTGCGTCTGAATTAAATAATAAAATATTACAAACAAGGAATATTATTATCTTACTCGGGAAATAATATTAATTCTCAATATAAGAAACTTTATAACGTGCTCAGGCGACTTCTGGAAGTTTCGAAACGAACAATATTTGTTACCGACTTAGTTAACAAGTTAACTCGCGCTTTCAGAAACTCCTGATTACAGGAGGTTCCCTCGTATTCGCATAATCTTAGGTTCAGCGGTTTTCTTACTTTAATGTTTCTCTCAAATATGAGATTGTGATTATTATATGTAAATATTCATTTGTTTATTAGACGTGATTAATGTTATATTACCGTCAATGAAAAAGGGTTGGTATATGTTATATAGTTTAATGGAAATGTCCTGTGACCATTTATAATGAAAGATGCAAAACCTATTTATTTTTATACGACCATGTTAGTCTAACTCCTAAATAGGCACCGTAAGTATTTAAAATACCAGACAGAAGACTAACCTGCGGCGAAGGCCGAGGACTTATTGGATATCTTTGTAGTAATTGGGCATTTGGTCACGCCAAAGCTATCAATAAAAAAATCTGTTAATCGTCTTTTCCCTACATGTATAAACCATGTCAATCTCTAGTCTACTATATTATAAAAACAAAAAACAAATTTCTTTTGCTACCACTTTGCATTTAATTTTAAATTATAGGTAGATTAGACCACCACTGACTGTAGGGTATTTGATGGACAGAGCCACTATAGACTCATCGATGTACATTGATAAACATTGATCAGTAATTACCAGTATGGCCTTTCATTGAAGTACTTAAAAACATCTAAGGAAATGAATGTAATTTATTAGATTCTGTTGAGTTTGTTTTTGTTATTCGGTTTGACTTTTGTAATTCTTGTTTGAACTCAAGTTCACCTTACTCTCAGATATACTGAAACCATAGAGTTTGAGAGAATCTCTGGCAATTAGTTTAGACATCACAACTATTAGTACTGGAATGACGCTATACTCTCTAAATTTAGATTATTCAGTATCCCTGATGATTACTGTAAGTGGGTGTTTGAACGAAGTCTAGGATCTGTAGGAAATGGTTTTAATTTTCATTTTGAATTACATAAATCAAATCAAATAACAAGAACGAACTCAACAGAATCGAATAAATTACATTTTAAGGAACAAAGTAATTCCCGGTACATACTAAGTCAAATACCGATGTTAAGCTACATATTATATATATACAATAGGAGTAATTAGTGTACTGTATCTTAAGACAGGATAAAGGGGCGCGCGGAAACGTGGAAAACTCTCAACAAATAAATGAGAAACTCGATTAATTGCAATTGTTAAGTGAAGCTCTGAGTGTTAATGAAATTCCTGCCTATAACGCGAGTCGCATATATCATGAGCTTAACAACCCTTTCCTATTCTAATAAATAACTTCTTAGGGAATAAAACGACAATAAATGCTATTAAATTTTCAATTTCTCAGATTATTCAAGTACTAACAAACATTTTTTTAAATTTCAATCATGAGATTTACCAGGTAATTTTGTCCTTTTTGGAATCAATAACAATCAATTATGTAAAAGACTTGCGATAATTTGAAAACTGTGTCTTATTTATGTATCCTTATATTTTAAATTACACTGTCCATGTATTCATAGTTACCCTCGTAATAACAACGTAAAAACCACTTATAATCAAGAATATTAAGAAGAATCTAATAAAAAGATGTCGTCCACAAATTCGCCCTCCTTGGAAAAGTTTTATTTCATAGGCATTGTCTGATTTATCTGGATTTATTATGAGGTGACTGTTTTCTGTCTCATCGCTATTACATTTTTTAACACATTTTGTTAGTTTCAGTTATTTATTAACCTTTATCACTACTGCTCAACACATATAAAAAAGTGGAATTGAACGAAGCGTGATTACTCTGATATATTTCTTGTTAGTAAGTAAGTAAGTTAGTAAGTAATTGTCTTTTTAAAATTGGTTCAGCTTCGTTAGAGATATGCTCATACAAGTAGCTAATGCCGTTATAGACTTTATAGGTATACATTTATGGATTATAATAAATAGATTGTGTGATATGGTTTAATCTACTGCTAAGGTTCTCCGAGGCCTAGTTACTATCCTCAAGTTCAAAGTCTATCAAGTATTTATAAAATTTTAGAAAATTGTTCTTAAACTCCGGTCATATTTCTAGACGTAGTATTTTAATCTCATTAATTAGCAACTCAAACTTAGGACTTAAACGCAAGCCCTTATGTAGTAAAATACTAAGTGGTAACGAATCAAAATATCCTAAGATCGGTTACCTATAAATACTTTGGTAGTTGAGTTTTTCGCTTAAGTAATTAGCACTCTCAAGTTCAAATGTTGTATGGTCAACAAGTTTACCTTTAAGTCAACTCCCTTTACAAGTTTAGTCTGTTACATATCTCCTACGACGTCATCAGTAGACGTAAGATGATGTTGTACTGTAACTCGTTTAGTGAACTTTAAAATTCATAAAGTAAATATAAAAATGTTGCTCGAAATGAAAGTGACTTCGTGTAAAAAATATTACGAAGCAAGAGGTCAGAGATGATGAGGTCATCTAATCATTAATCAAGGGGGAAGAAAATGGGAACTGATTAATTAAAATTTATTATTAAAAGTTAATTAATGCTCAGAGAATTTCCTTGTTCGTGACTACGTATCTAAGCGTAATTTTAACTTTTGACACTTTCTTTGATAAGTATGGTGCAAATGGCAAGAGATGGAGCATTATATTGAGTTATGTGACAGACTGATTAAGATCTGTTGGAAAATTAATTCTTAATCCAAATTATTAATGTCATTTAGAATACATTTGATACTTTGTAAGTAAACAAAGTCGAAGGTCAAACATTTTTTTATTCTTTTAGCCCCAATTACACGCCATTTGTACCAAATATACTGGTCGCGGTTTATTTATAATTGTATACCCCTTGTAACTAAAAATAATTTGATTGTTTCAAGTATATCCATTATCTCGTCTGAATCAATTAACGAAGTGGCACGATTAGTATAGTAAGAATATTGATCTTCCAAGTATAACCATCTGAAACACATTTATAAATTCGTGTTGAAAGACATTTGGATTCAGAATCAAAGTTACTAAGCAAACCATTCCTATAATATAACCACATTATGATTTTTCACAACAGAATATTAACTGTAAGAATATTATACCACATGCTTCAAGTAACACTTGAAATATTGTAGTAGTATCTGGCTGATAAATCTACACATGTAATCAAATTAAAGAGTCTGCATGTAATATCGAAATACCATCTTTTTAGTAAGAGTGTTTGGAAATTACAAGCTCTCTCAGGGTTATATAGTGGGTTAAAGTTCCAAATATGTTGGTGATGGTAAGCTTCTTTACTGTTACTGTTAGTATTTAGATATGTAATGTACACGTTATAGTAGGTGGTATGTGTGTCGTACTTAGGAATATTTTTGAAAGAGCATTTTCGTAATTCTACATATCTTCCCAAAATTTTACATTTTTTTTTTATTGTAGCACGGCAAAGTGACTGCACTATGCCTAATGGTAAGCACAGAACAATCCATAAATAATAGCGACCACCGATTGACACACTGTCCATCGCCGGTCGCCACTATCATGCCGGCCTGTAATAAGCTGGATATGCACAGGCGACCCGTAGAAGCGAATAACTATTACGGGCTCTTTCGCCATATACATGGTGGTTGCGACCCAGTCGGGCTGTAAAACCCTACCACCCCGCTTGCACCATTGCCTCGTTCGTTATTCAGCAGGGTGCACCACGTGCAGGTGAGGTTGGCTTGGGTGTCTCAAGTCTTATGATGTTATTCGACACCCCTTACACCCCAAAATGCGGTTAATATAGTTTTAAAATGCGTGCGGATTCGTGGGCAACTGCTAGTATATAATAAAAATAAGTAGTAAAGATGAAAGCAAATGACTGTCTAGGATCTTAGCACTTACGCCACAACTTTTGTAATAAGAGTTTCACCCTTAAAAACTTCATAAGGAGCCCTTTGAAACAAAAGAGCTATTAGAAGTACCGGTTGTATCTCGGGAATTAATGCGTATTCAGACAACTTCTATAAAATACACAAGTATTATCAACGGACTAAGGTATTTACAACATTTAATTTTATGTGAAAAATTATTGTATTTTCTTAAAAAAGATTTGATGTTCAGAATGATCTCTAGTCAATTTGATGATTCATTGATAATCTTCCGACTTGATTAATCCTTACTTATATTATAGATACTATTGTAAGTTTGTTTCTTCTCCTCCTTATCCTCTGACTACCCATCGATCATCTATTTTTTACATATGAGAACAGAAAATGACATAGGACACGTTTCATTCAGAAAAAAGTACTATTCTAGAGGTATAGATCTAGATGAAAACGAAGAAAACCGTAAGCAAAAGCTATTTAAGGTTATAATTGGGCTGGTGCGTAATCAGTTTTGCTATTTTGACCTCGCGAAATATGTTATTAAGGAGTGTGTATTTCAGACGTATTTTAAAGTTTTTAACCCTATATCTTACAATGAAAAGATGCCTATATATTATCTAAAACATATATTTTTGTAAAAATATTCTTGTGCGCAACTAAGAATAAAGAATGTAATAATACATTTCAATATATGTTAGAAATGTTTGTCTGTTTGTTTATACACGTATCACGTACTTAAGTTAAGATAAATCGTAACAAAGAAAATCTTAAAGAATACCCTCGAGTAACCTTTAGTCTTTTTTTCATTAAAATCGATCCACTCTATCACAAGTTAATAATATTATGTATACATGTAAAAGGAATATAAATTAAATATGTCTGTATTTTCAGATTTGTATGTCAATATTCTTGACCGAAAGTAAGAATAACTGATAAGATATTTTTTTTAGATATATCCGTCTGTCTATTTGTTAATTGTTCAATAATTAATAATTGCTTTTTACATTACATTCCAAAAGAACGTAATCGAAGACATAGTAGATAGGATAAAAAAAAATCAGCACAATAATTACTTTTATAAAATGTAATAGCTTATTCTTGTATCTCGTGTTTAAGATTAATGCGGTACACGGTACCGTAACAGATTACCGTCCGTGGAGGATAGTGTCACTTAAATTTCCCGACTTGGCAACATGCTCAGAATATGAGGACACACGGGTACAATTTACACCGAACAATTGCACACTCAATAGTATTATATAGTACTAGTTAGTGACCACCGGCTTCGCTGGACTATCGATGATATTTTAATTACAAAGAAGGAATTTTAAAAAATCTGCATCGAATTGTCATAGTTCAATGATAAGTGAAATAGTTTTGCCATGTTTGGGAATTAAAATTTTATAATGAAATTAATATATCACAATAATTATTATTTACTTTTTTTTAACTTTATTTTTGGCAATCAATCTTTCAGATTAATAATGCCATTGTCGCGTAATCAATAATATTACAAACGCCGTGCAATCACTTCAATATTAAGCGTCGTGTGAGTCAATATTCTAACAAGATGGTGGATCCCTTGTTAGAACCTTCCAGGGAGTTTTTGTGGCATCTGAGAATTTAATGCTCCGTCGTATTATTTTCCGTTCACTTCACTTATGCACAATAAACTAACTATATTATGTAAAGCACCACCAAATTTACAAAACTATAGAGTCAAATAACACAAGGTTATAAATAAAATATAAAATCCACTAAATGACAGACTAAGATCCTGCCAAAACCTCTCATTGCACACTCAACAGTATTATATAATATTAGTTAATGACCTCCGACTTCGCTAGGTATTCGATAATATTTTAATTTTAAAAAATCTTCATCGAATGATCATAGCTCAATGATACGTTAAATAGTTTTGCCGTGTTTAAGGTTTAAAATGTTATAATAAAATTATTATATTACAATAAGTATTGTTTACTTGTGAATCTAATTTTCTATATTACAAAATACATTTAACTCTTTGCACTTTTTTTTTATTCATATTACTAGTAAATTAAAACCGCGATTGTCTGCTGTTATCGAGAGAATAACAATCCGCGAGCCGCGACTCTCATTTATCACCAACATTTTAAATGGATCCGCTCTGAAGCCCTCGAGTGCAAAGGGTTATTTTTTTTATATCATAGGAGGAAAACGAACAGGTGGGTCACCTGATGTTAAGTGATCACCACCGTCCATAGTCACTAGCAACACCAGAAGAGTCATTGCATTGCCAGTATGTGTTGGTGGAGAAGGAGGTAGTGTAGAGGGGAGGGAGGGAATGGAGGGGGAGGGATGGGAGAAGGGCAGGGGACTCCGGAGCCCTCAATGACCGATCGAAACGCAACAATGCACTGTTATTTCACGTCGGTTTTCGTAATAACGGTTTTATAAGTAAAACAATAACTAACTAATAAATGCATTTCTAAAGCAAAAAGATATACTGAAAAGGAGTATGACCAGCTGAAATTTAATCTGGTACTAATTAAAAGTTGCGTCTATCTTGACTGTATAAATTAAATGATCACAAGTAAATTGTTCGTACAAGATTGTTGCAATAAGAAGTCGTATAACCCGTAAGATGTACAAGAGCTGACTCGGCCTTCTCCGTCGACAGGATATCACGTGAACTTTCAATGGGACGAGCGGACCAAGAGCATAGTGTACATTTTAGAGCGTATACATTTTGTATGAGCTCTTGATCGTCAACATGCTTACATCCTCATTATCATAATGCAGACACTGTATGTTGACGACATCATTTGGATTCCGTCTGCACTTGTGCATTGTTGTAAATATTCATATGAAACTTAATGGCATATATTACACTAAACCAAGGGTTCCGTATATAACTGTCATCTTTAGTAATAATTACTTAAGAGAATAAACAGCCTGCAAGACATTTAAAGAATAGGTGTTAATCGGAATATATTGGTCGCTTTCAACCCCAAGTAAAGAATACAGCGAGAAAGAGACAGATGCAGCTCTGGCTAATTATATTTAAATAAAACAAACGTAATTATAACTCCATATTTCCGAATTTTTGTTCGTTATTCTAAATCGGTTTGAATATTTTTTTAAAGAATCATATGAAAATAATGTCAGTACGTTTTTCTTTTGTTTTTTATTCGTTTTTTTATGTCCATAAATGACGATATAACTGGAAAATAGTAGTCATTTAAAAGCTCTTAGATCATATAAATTAACAAATTTACTCGTAACATTTAAAAAAAAATTGAAAAATCGGTATGTAACAGTAACATGTTAAAAAATAGTATTAAAATATTTGCTCTATAATGCCAAGTAATAAAACGGAGAAATACGTTGAAATAAACTAACTGCCCACGTTTATATATATAAATGTTGTAAAAATTATGTATATAAGAACAAATATTATGAATAATTTATACAAAATTTATAATAAACGCTACTATACATTAAAAAATGTCGTGTTAGTTTGTGAAAATGACTAAATTGAATTCAATAATAATTTGACCGATTTAAATAAAACGTTGTACGTAATATGATATGATTTATCATTTGATAGACTATGAATATTGTCAGTAATACCCAAAAAAATCATAAAAGCATATAATATTGTACTGTCTTCTTTCAATATTTTATAAATAACTTTATTTTTTATTTCATAGGAGGTAAACGAAGACGTGGGTCAACTAATGAAAAGTGATCACCACCGTAAATAGGGGAGTCGCAAGTGCATTGTTCGCCTGTGGTTGGGGGAGAAGATGAGAGGAGGAGAGGAGAATTGGTCCTCCGGTGCTCTCACCCACCGAACGAAACGCAACAATGCAAGCACTATTACTTCACGTCAGTTTTTTGTGAGAGGGTGGTACTGACCCGGGCGAACCGACCCATTCATGTTGAAGTCAGTAATAGCTTCAGCGTGGCTCTATCACCTACAAAACTTTACCTAAAGTACCTAAACAATATTTTTTTTTGGAAATATCTACGCTATTGACCCAGCAAGGTCTTAACAGCTTCGCCGGACTACTAAGGCGAGCGCTTAAGGCACTCAGCCGATTTTATTTTGGCAACCAGCTCAAGGGTGCACGGCACACCTCAGCTTGGCTGTTGCCTGTTGCATGCAAAATCGCGACCTATCTTAGCTAACCTAGCTAACCATTCATATGTGTATGAGTTGTTGAAACGTATATGTGTACCAAGCATACACGCCTCAAAAACTCCTCCATATATTTACTATCGGAAAATTGAGAGTTTTTCAATTCGATAAAGGAAAAAGTAACCCTTCCACTTTCATGTGTAAGCGTGAAGGCGTGCACGTGTGTGGGGGTGATCGTGTAGTGTTGTAGCAGTGATGTATATTTGTGTGTCACCGTATGGCGCAAGCAACGCACTCAAGGGCTCCCTACCGAGGGATCGAACCTAGGCTTGAGCCGCTGCCGTGGGAGGCCTAATCGGGTGTGCGGGAGCGAAATTAACCCCCAGACCAGGGCGGCGTGATCTGTGGTTACGCGGGCGTGGGCGTGAGCACGCTCTGTATCGAGGGACAGGCTGGTATTGGTTACTGATTACCTAAACAAGTCAATCGACATCGTAACAACATTATGACGTTATATCTAGAGAAAGATACATTAATGCAGATACACTTTCCTGTAAGCGATGACAAAAGGACCTTTAATAAGAACCGCTCGGCCATAAAAAACGTCTCCGGTTATACACCGGAACAAATTACGCTCGGAGTGAAAAGCGTAAAACGTAAATAACACAACAAGTCAACTGAGAAACAATAATTGCTCCTTGCCCTTCCGTCCGTTGAAACATTTTACATAACGCTTGGTCGAGATCTTCTTCGCAATAAATTTTATCCTAAGTGTAATAAATTTTTATATTAAGGTTTGTATATTCCGTGCCGTAATCTTCGGCGACATGATCCGGTTTAAAGAAACCTTTTCTTGACTACATTGTAATCATATTATCCGTAAGTCTCAAATATTAAAGAAGGATAGCGATTTAGTTGATTTAAATAGTAATATGATCTCAAATTCGATATTTTGAAAAAGCTATGTACGTATGTATATATAAAACATTAGTTTTGCCTGTTACCGTTTATTTTTTTTTTTTTAATATTGCTTATTTTTTTGTAACAGAAAGCATATATCACTAATATATACTAGTATAGGTTAATTTAACAGTCTTAAAGATTGCAAAGAAAAATGCGTGTAACTGTCACACGCGATTGAAGTAAAACTTTTTAAATATTTTTTATTATGTCAATACATTGTTTATAAACAAATCAATCAAAAATTGAAAAGAAAAGAAGAATTAATAAAAAATATTAAATTGAATAATAATAATAATACAATAGAATTAATTATGTATATATGGGCACTCGACCACGCTGCCATCTGGTTTCAAAGTACTTAAGTAACAAATTGAATCAAAGCTTCATTATCTGTAGTGCCATCTATCAGCTAATTCTGAACTTAAATAACACAGGAAATATTTTTAGCAACATTTTGTTATAAAGTAAATAAAATATAGAAAAGTACAAACATATTACTATGATAAGTAACAAATTAAATTATTTATGATTTAAAAAATGTTTTGGTTATTTTTTTTTATTTGTAGCACGGCAAAGTGACTGCACTATACTTGATGGTAAGCATAGTACAATCCAAAAATAATCGCGACCACCGATTGACACACTGTCCATCGCCGGTCGCCACTATCATGCCGGCCTGTAAAAAGCTGGATATGCACAGGCTGATCCCGAAACGCGACCCGCAGAAGCGAATCACTTTTATGGGCTTTTTCGCCATATACATGGTGGTTGCGACCCAGTCAGGCTGTAAAACCCTACCACCCCGTTGCCTCGTTTGTTATTCAGCAGGATGCACCACGTGCAGGTGAGGTTGGCTTGGGTGTCTCAAGTCTTATGATGTTATTCGACACCCCTTACACCCCAAATTATTATTATGTTTATTTATTATCTAACCGGATGGTACGGAAACGTGACGCCATATTACCGTAACGGACTTCCGTTGCATTGTCGTCTAGTTACCTCCTAGTCGCGCCTAATGAAGATTTACTTTTAAAAAGATCAGTTTTGATGGAAATTAATCTGTTAATATATAGGTACTTTAGTACAATTGATGAGCTATACAATAATTTATTTTTAAAGAAATTAAGTAAATAAAATACGAATTCTAAAATGATTTTAATGAGTCTGTATAAATTGAACGTATTTCACTTGTAAAATGGATAATCTATTACAATAATTAATTAAGATTAGACAATGGCTTACCACCATGTTACGGTTACAAGATAAGCCAACATTTATCTAACTGCACACATACTTGTAGGTTGGCATGAAGGCAGCAACAAGCAACATATCATAGCAGTGGCTATTGATTTTATATCCCACTATGCTTATCATGGGTACTTTGCATTGACACAAAAAAATGCATGTACGTTTCAGCTCACGAATTTCGGAATCGGCAGCCCGCTACGACTTCAGTCGTTTACATCACTCAGTCTTGTCCGGACCATATTAGGTCGAAACCAATAAACAATATGAAATAGTAAGAGTGCATTATGTATCACCAACATTACCAACCATCGCCAGCAAAAAACCAAAGAGAATAATAATTATTTCAGTGGTTCCATAAATGTACTAAAGATAAATTGTTTATCATTTAATTATTTATGTATTATGAATTTATATATCACATTATTATAATTAACCTACAATTTGACTAATTGACTTCAAATATAAGTCATGCAACGTCATTCATGTTAAAATTATGATATTATTGTAAAATTAACCTGTAATTTAACCAGTTAAATTCAAAGAGCATGTAAGGTGCGAAACGGAAGCCGTGTTATAAATATAATAATAATAGTTATATTTTATAAAATCATTGAATGAGAATGAAAAATGGTAATTGGAACGTTAAAGTAAAAAACACATACAGTCCAACATAGCAACGTCCTTCGCAACCTTTTTTAAAGTACTTTATTGACGACTGTCAAAATGTCTTTTTTATTTAAATATGTGTATATGTTGTGTAAAATCCAAGCAGTAGTGTGAGTAGTGCATATTTTAATTAATTTAATGTACTTCTAATGCATTTTATATAAAATAAACAGCTTTCTGCACTTCTCCGCCATTTAAACTTTAACTATGCTAAATTTCAAGTTCATACGTTCACAGAATTACGTTAGAAAGGGGTACAAACTTTTTGCTTCACATATTAATGTATAGATTTCTGTTAATCAAAAATACGTAATAAGTGACAAACCGACTAATCACTTTGTTATGTGAATGAAGAAGAAAAAAAACTGGAAGCACCGTGTAAAACTTGATGTAATCACAAAAGAAAAATTTTCCACGTTTCCGGACGAGTAAACTTCTAACAGATTGTTAAATTAATTTCCTCCTGAATAAATACGATTTTTTTTAATGTTTCGTAATGAAAAATAACTCGACGCGCCTTTGATTCGTTAAAAGATAAACAATTACATTTACAATTTAGATTGATTATTGTATTCATGGAGAAAAAATTATTCGTATTGTTATCCAAGAAAACCAATATTTTAAAGCCCAATGTTATACCATGGAACTGAAACTTTTTACGGCACAACAGGATATTTTTTTTAATTATATGTGACGCGTTACAGTGGCTATAGAAACCATTAATATAGTAATTACGGCCATAGTAACATGGTAATGCTCCTTCACACCAGATTAGGCCCCCCTCGGCAGCGGTTCAAGCCTAGGTCCGTTCCCTCGGCGTGGAGCTTTTGAGAACGCTGCTCACGTGATATAGTGACACTTTTTTTTCGAAATGACTACGCTATTGACCCAGCAAGGTCTTAACAGCTTCACCGGACTACTAAGGCGAGCGCTTAAGGGACTCAGCCGATTTTATTTTGGCAACCAGCTCAAGGGTGCATGGCACACCTCAGCTTGGCTGTTGCCTGTTGCATGCAAAATCGCGACCAATCTTAGGTAACCTAGCTAACTATTCATATATGTATGAGTTGTTGAAACGTATATGTGTACCAAGCATACATGCCTCAACAACTCCTCCATATATTTATTATCGGAAAATTGAGAGTTTTTCAGTTCGATAAGGGAAAAAAAAGTAAACCCTTCCACTTTCATGTGTAAACGTGTAGGCGTGCACGTGTGTGGGGGTGATCGTGTAGTGTTGTAGCGGTGATGTATATTTGTGTGTCACCGTACCGCACAAGCAACGCACTCAAAGGCTCCCTACCGAGGGATCGAACCTAGGCTTGAGCCGCTGCCGTGGGAGGCCTAATCGGGTGTATAGTGACACAAAACCTTACATCACTGCTACAACATTACACACATCACCTATACGTACGTGCACGCCAACACGAGTACACGCTGTTTTTCATTTTCAGAGAAATAAACGATAAAAAGTTATTTACACCTTTATTTTTCCCTATCCTATCCTATCCTATATAGTTTATAGGAATTTTTCCGACACAAAATACATATAGGAGTTGTTGAGGCACGCATGCTTGGTACACATGCATGTTTCAATAACTCATATACGTATATCTAGGTGGCTTAGCATAGGTGAGCTCAGATCAGTCGCGATTTTTGCACAAAATAGGCCCACGGCGAGGTGTGCCGTGCACCCTTGAGTTAGTCGCCCAAGCATCCCAAATCGGCTGAGTGCCTTCACCGCACGTAACATACTAAATTTGCATTTTAAAATTACTCAATTACATTATTAATTAATCCAGTCTGCTCATCTATATTAATATATACAGCTGAAGAGTTTGCTTGTTTAGTTGAACGCGCTAATCTTAGGAAGTACGGGTCCGATTTGAAAAATTGTTTCAGTGTTAGATAGCTCATTTACCGAGGAAGACTATAAACTACGCTAAGACCAATAGGGGCGGAGCACCAATGAAGATTGTTTCACAATCCTTTTTTCATTTTAAGAGCTTTCGCTGCGTGCTAGCGTTAGTTCAAAATAACTATTCGTCACGGACATAGTCGCGCAAACAACTAGTAATTTATAAAAATGCAAATAAATACGAAGTTACAGGCGCTAGTATAAAATAATTTGCTTAGAACTGGTTTTCATCTAAATTTACAACATATTATTTTATATATAAAACATACACATGACTCCTTTATGTTTCATGTGATAAAGTATAGTTTCTAGAATGTTCGAAACCCAAAAGGTTCGCGCGTATGACCTCTGAATCTAATTTAAAAGGAAAGGCTACAGTACCAAAAGCGTGGATGCTGTTTCCTACATGATAAATACGGTCTAAGTTTAAGCTAATTTTTAAACATACGTAACGTTTTTATGAATATGTCTCTGTATTTTGCTCTTTAAAAAAAGTTAGTCGAGTTATATTTAAATTATTATTCTGAACATTTAATCTATAAATCCTATCTTGTTAATCTATACTAATATTATAAAGCTGAAGAGTTTGTTTGTTTGTTTGTTTGGTTGAACGCGCTAATCTCAAGAACTACCGGTCCGATTTGAAAGTTTCTTTTAGTGTTAGATAGCTCATTTATCGAGGATGGCTATAGGCTACATATCATTAGGTTAAAACCAATAGGAGCGGAGCACTATTGAAGAACGTCTCAAAATCGGGCCATTTTTAGAGCATCCGCTGCGTGTCAGTATTATATGCGTTGCCATGGTAACATGATAACATTCTATCGGAAATATTATTAGGGTTTATTTTGTGTTCCTGTTCAAAAGTTTATTCTACGTTATTTTTAATTCCAATTTTTATTATAAGTAGTACGTTGCTATCGCAAACATTTTAAAAGTCTATTTTGTGCTGCTATTCTAAAAGGTTAGTAGTAATAATATTCGTCCATCAATACAGGCCAAGGTATTAATCCATACTGCCAATTCTGAAGTTGTCAATATAGGTAGTTCTTATATATTTCTACCCAGTTTTCTTCTATGTCTAAGTTAATGTAAAGGTATAAGCGCCAAATCTTCCATATAATATTTCGTAAATTTTTTTGTTCCGAATTTTTGGTTGTTTGATATATTATGTATTACAAGAATAAAGTGTGTGTATATAATATTGAAATAAATACTTTTTTGATGAATACATATATCTGCGGTGCTACAAATATTAACATCTTTTTTTTAATTCTGTCGATATGTCTTTTTGTTTATTTGTTCGGGGTATTCTCCGAAATGGCTTGACCTATTTGAGCGGTTTTTTTTCTTAGAAATGACTACGCTATGGACCTAGCAAGGTCTTAACAGCTTCAACGGACTACAAGTTATATTTGAACGGGAATTTTATGGGCAATTAACTAACTAATTTGCTGTTTTATTTTAAGTGAGGGTGATACATAGATAGTAGTTTAAAGTTCCAGCTATGTGGCTTATGATAAATCCCATCCCATTCGATACACTATTAGTATTCACATATATAATGTACATGTTACCTGTTACTGTAGATGATGTGCGTGTCATACTTACAAATATTTTTGAAAGAGTATTATTGTTATTTACACATCTAATAACAATTTTAAATCTATTTAATACATTCAAAAAACGCGTGCGGAGCCGCGGGTAACAGCTAGTATTAAATAAATGAGAAAGTTTTTAAAGATGAATAAATATATTTTAATCTTTGACCAAAAAATTACTGAATTAAGTAATAAAAACCATTGAACAGGCTATAATAACCCTTCATAGTAAGTACCTAGGCAACTGAGCCTAGCTCGGTTCTTTAAAAAAAAATCAAATTAAAATATACTGTTAAATTTGTCTTATAAAAATAACATTTCTTTACAAAAAAAAATCTCTTCTGCTGTCACTCGGATTCGAACTGGGTTTACACGGATTTTCAAAGCAACCGATTTCCATATGATTTTGTTTTGACAGCTCCGGCGAAATTTACCTTTATATTCTAGCTATATTTTTTCATTGTCTGAAAACTCAGTTTAAAAAGTTTTCTATGAATAAAATCTAGCTAGATCGATTTATCCTCCCCGAAACTATCCAATTGCTTTGGCTCAATTATTATATCATTACATATTGATAGGAATCCATAATTGTTGTTGACAATATAACCAATAAACATCACTTAACAAACTAAAACACAGCATTTAAAAGAAAAAAAGACTTTGAATCATTCTTCATTGGTGCCTCCTATTGATCTTAGCGTGATGGTATATAGTGCATAGCCTTCCTCGATAGATGAGCTCTTTAACACAGAAATAATTTTCAAATTTGAGACCAGTAATTCTTGAAATTACCGCCTAAAACCTCACAAACTCACAAACTCATTAGTATACTCGTAGATGAAAAGATAAACCCAATCGAGTTTCTTACCAGTTCTTCTCGATAACTGAATTGTTTTCCAATCCGTTGGTAGTTTTGACGTTCATAAGAGTCTTCTCGGAGCCTAAATTGAATAAAGTCTTCTTAATTTTAACTATTATTTAAGAAGATATTCTTTAATTTGGCTAAAACATAATAGGTATCGATTATATTGGAAAAAATCTTACCATCCGGGAGCTGTTATGACGTCCGTTGCATAAACCATCATAGTTCAATGCACATAATGTATCGTGTACTTATATAAAAAGATACAAATGCAGACGAAGTCATGGACAATTGTTTGTTTAATCTTGCGACAAAGGTTAATAAATATATAAAGGTAGTTTGCAAACAAGATACTCAAAACGACATAACATTGTCAACAACTTAAAACATTTAAAACACTATTAAGTAATTCAATAGGCATCTAAGCATTTACGAACTCTTTCTCAACAACTTGTTCATAAAAACAAAAGGATTAAAGTAATTGAGTGAAATCTTGTCTGACAAGAAATTTTGTTACTTTTCATTGCCCAAATTAAAATGGCCTCCCGCTTGATTAGTCTGCCCTGTGAATGTTAATCGACGTTAAATATTTGATGGCTCCATCTGTCTTTGGACATAACCCAAACGTTTAAAGGCACATTTGTTATCATTGTCACTTTTATAATAGACAATAGAATCAAAAGGGTTTTGGAGTGTAAGGGGTGTCGAGTAACATCTTAAAACTTGAGACACCCAAGCCAACCTCACCTGCACGTGGTGCACCCTGCTGATCAATGAAGGAGGCAATGGCGATAGCGGGGTGGTAGGGTTTTACAGCCCGACTGGGTCGCAACCACCATGTACATGGCGAAAAAGCCCGTCATAGTGACTCGCTTCTGCGCGTCGTGTTTCGGGATCAGCCTGTGCATATCCAGTACCGGGTGACTTTCGTCATTATGGCCGGCATGACAGCGGCGAGCAGCGATGGATAATCTGTCATTCGGTGGTCGCCACTGTTTTTAGATTGTATTATGCTTACCATCAGGCATAGTGCAGTCACTTTGTCGAGCTTCAATAATAAAAAAAAAGCTGTTCTAAAATCCTTTGTGTTTATATCGTTTTAACAATTTTTGTCATATGAGAAGTCAAAAGGGTGTTTCTCTTCTTTGCGACTTCTGCTACCCAATAGCATATGATATTAAAAGTTTCTTGCCATTATTTCAATGCTCTAACAAGATGATTGTCGTCTTGTTGGAACTTTTAAAGGAGTTTTATGGCAAGTCTGTATCCATGCTCCGTGGTATTATTTCCCATGCACATCACTTGTGCACAGTAACCAAATGTATCAATCACGTAAAACATCATGAATATTATTAAATATGAAATTACAACACACTCCAAGATCCAGCCAAAAACTTCAAAGTTACATTTATTAAATATCGCAAGCTTCGATCGAGGCAACTAAAATATCGAAGAACATAAACAATACGTCATAATGTATGTAAAAATTTTCGTACATTTTATTAACAAATATGTTATAATGTCCCTACAATGGTTGCCTTAATTCAACACGACTCTAATGCTATATTATAACAACGTAATTACAGAGTTAGGACTTTGTACGTGAGAGTAATTTAGAACTGTTTAACTGTATCAATAAGCATTCGAATCGAGTTAATTGGACAGTGACGTCTTGTGGGCCTATCATTCTGAAATTATTTAGGACTCAATAGTCATCATAATCATATTAATTTTATTTTACTAACTGATAAAACCTTTGCATTAGTTAGCGGCTTCTCAAATAATTTATTTTTTTCTCGAACTGAAAAAGCTGTTGTCCTGGAAAGGTCTTTACAGCTTCACCGAACTAAAATAATTTATTATCGAAGTGAAAACTTTTTTTTTTTCGAAATGTAACGCTGTTGACCTGGAAAGGACTTTACAGCTCCACCGAACTACTGAGGCGAGCGATGAAGGCACTCAGCCGATTTGGGATGTTTGGGCGACTAACTCAAGGGTGCACGGCACACCTCGGCTTGGGCTGTCGACTGTTTTGTGCAAAAGTTGCGGTCTATCTTTTTTTTTTTAACGTGGGGAAATCCCTATGGATACCCATCCTCCCGGGGGAGAGGGTGAGTTATGTCCGACTCGCATGGACCAAAATCCCACGGTGTACCGACAGACCGTGTTGTTGGGGCGGCAAGGGATCGTTCCAGCTAATCAACCTTGTAGAGCCGCCCCAACGGTCCACCCGGCGGAAGGTGGCCGCCGGGCTCCTACCTATAGAAAGGCAGACTGGGTACACACCAGCTGCCTCCCCTCGTCCGCCGGACCTGTGCAATGAAGGGATGAGCCCCCCGACACATCCCCTCAGGTCCGACTACGGTGATAGGAGGAGTTGGGCAAAGCGCCGCCTCCTACTGCCAGCCCTCCGTTGGCAGAGACGGCCACTTAGTGGGTCAGCCCCACGGGCCCTCTCCGCCACCTCCTTCTGCGAGATGACCTCCTCGCAAAAGGGGACCGCTGGTCGCCACGCCCGTTTGCTGCCGAGCATGGCCAAAACCACGCCCGGCAGCGTCAAATTCACCCCTACTACCGCCGCCAGAGCGCGGTGCTCTCTCTCCCACGCAACACACTCGGAGAGAGTGTGCTGCGCAGTGTCTACTTCAACGCCGCACTCGTGACAGGCGGCGGTCGGCTCCCAGCGAGCGATCCGGTACAGGTACCACCCAAAACAACCGTGTCTGGTGAGTACCTGCACTAGCCTGAACGTCAGGGAGGCCCAACTCCTCCCTATCCACTCCCGCAGAACTGGGCGGACGGCGTCAATGGTGTACGTTCCAAGCGCGCGTCCGCCAGGTCCTGCATCCACCTCTCCATTGCCCCTTCCCTCACTTCCCGCCTCCTTGCCTCAATCTCCCTGGGAGCCGGAGTCTCCCCACTACGTTTCCTCGCCGCCGTGAATTCATATACGGCGGCGAGAACTCCTGCCTCCAGCTTCCAAGGAAGGGAGCCGGCAAGCGTAAAGACCACCGCCGAGGACACCGTGCTGTACGCCCGGATCGCCCTCAGTGCCACTGTGCGCCGCGCATTACGCAGCGCGCGCACGTTATCGACACCGAGGGCGTCTGCCCACACCGGTGCCCCGTAGGCTGCCATCGCCCGCACGTCTCCTACATAGAGTCGACGGCACCCGGCACCCGACCCCCCTACATTGGGGAGCAACCGGCCGAAGGCCGCCGCCGCCCCAGCAATTCGCGGTCCGAGCCCCGCAAAATGGGGCTCGAAACGCCAGCGCCCGTCCAGGGTGAGGCCCAAGTATTTCATTTTGGCCCCCACCCAGCCACCCCTCCACCACTATGTGGACCCCAGGCCCATGAAAAAGTATGGCCTCGGTCTTCTCGAGGGCCACCCTGAGGCCCAACCTCCTTATGCGCATGACTACGAGGGTTGTGGCCATCTGGCCAGGCGCTCCACCTCCCTCCATTCGCTCCCCCGGGCTACGACTAGGGTGATATTGGAGTGCCTCCCGTATGACCCCGTGCGGCAGGCTGTTGAAGGCTCTGGCGATGTCCTAGGACACTGCCAATACCCTTTCCCCCTGGGAAGTCGCCTCCGCGAACAGCGACTTGAGGAGGCACAGGGCGTCCATGGTGGAACGCGCTGCCCGGAAGCCCACTGCCTCCAAGTGCTGGACGATTCGGAAAGAGACGACCATCTCCAGAACCTTTCCGACGTCGTCCAGCAGGACGAGGGGCCGATACCCGGACGCGCAGTCCAGAGGACGGCCCGCCTTCGCAATCAGGCAGAGCCGCCTAAACTTCCAGGGCTTCGGGAACTGACCGACCGCCAAGCACCGCTCGAACAGTTCCCGAAGCCACCCTCCCCCCAGATGACCCATTGCAAAGCCGAACACCCGACCCGGACCCGTCAGGGCCGGGCGCTCTCCGCCGGTTGAGGAGGCGTTCGACAGCCCTCTCCATGTCCTCATCTGTAATTGGGAGAGGGCTGCCAGACACCTCCCCAACTTCCGCCCGAAGTGGGGGCATGGGAGGAGCAGATATCAGCGGAGGGTCGAGGAACAACTCTCCCACGACCCTCGCCACCACCTCCGGCTGGAGGATCACCGTCACCAGGGGCGCTCAGGATCACAGCTTCTTGCTTACGATCCGATACGGGTGCCCCCAAGGATTTCCCTCCACCGTTTGTAGCAGCTCCTCCCACGCCGCTTCTTTCGCCCGGCTGATGGCAGCCTGCAGGGTCTTCCTGTACTCCCTGTAGCTGCCATACAGCCAGGCCTCCTCCTCAGGGTCCCGGTTCCGCCGTCGGCAGCTGCGCCCGAACAGCCGCATGGC
This sequence comes from Antheraea mylitta, assembly GCA_014332785.1. NCBI lineage: Eukaryota > Metazoa > Arthropoda > Insecta > Lepidoptera > Saturniidae > Antheraea > Antheraea mylitta. Next base: position 4,732,110 of record JACEII010000020.1, read on the forward strand.
CGTGGAGCAGGCCGCACGGAGATCGGATATCTCCGGCGACCACCAGTACACCGCCCGTTTGTCTGGGCGGTGTATGCTCCGCGGCATTGACGCGTCGCAAACCTCACGGAGGCGGGCTGCGGACGCGTCGACATCATCCTGGGGGGGGCCATGGCCTACGCCTGGACGATGGCCGCCTCTTCCGCTAGTTCGCGGTTGAGACGGCTCACTGCCCAGCAGGGGAACTTCGCACTCCTCCGAGGGCGGGTGCCAGTTCTGGCTTGTGAGGTGGAGACCTCGAACCCGGCACCCCTCTCTCTCACCGCTAGGTGCGAACATCGGCCGGCCACGATCGCCACGGAACCAACCCGATCCCCAGCCCAGTGCGGCTGGGAGGGAACGTAGTACGGCTCCGCGACGACCGCGAGCCCGATACCCCACTCCGCCATTGACTGCACGAACAAATCCTGTGCAGCGGCGGAGTAGTTGAGGTTCGCCTGGAGGAAGCTGCTTATGGTGTGATCCATCAGTGGTCCATGTGGGAGTTAGATGTGCACGGCGCCGAGACCCCCCATTTCTTCTTAACCTCCCCAACCATGAGGCTGGCCAGGTTGCACTTGGCCTTTGCCGCCACGACCGTCATCACCTCATCCCGGGACATAGGAGGAACCCCCTCCAACTTCACGTCAGAGCTTGGCAGAGAGCCGGCAGCCAAGTTGTAAATTGAGGCCGCTGCGAAGCCAGTAGCAGAGCCAGGAATAGAATGTGCAGCACTCACGCCACCAGCCATGGCCCGGTCAAACGACCCGTCGGCCTCCCCCATGACCCCACGACCACTCCCGTGCATCCGCGCTGTCCCCCTACGATAGGTGCTCACCTTGGGAGCCACCTCATCTTCCACCTCCGTGTCGGAGTCCGCGATTTTACCCGCCCCACTAACGCCTCTTAGTCGGGATGTTTTAGTCCCCCTTTTTGTGCTCATGGTGCACTGGTGACCGAAGGGTCACTCAGCGAACCAAGAGGCAAAAATCCCAAGTCCAAAAAACTAGCCAAGTCAATCGGGTAGCAAGAATACAGTCCAGAAAAAAAAAAGCCAAGTCGGTGCGAAAGCAAGTCTGTAGTCAGTAAACAAGCCATGGTCAACAAAATAATCCAATAACAAACACTAGAGAAAACTCATAAATAACGCCAATTTTTCAATTCGCAAAAATCAAGTGAACCTACCCTACCGCGATGAATCTAACGACACGAAGCGAGCGCAAACACGTCCGTCTCGCTAGAATACCGCGCGGACACTCTCATCACGACCTATCTGAGCTAACCTAAGCTAAGTTATCTATATATACGTATATGAGTTATTGAAACATGCATGTGTACCAAGCATGCGTGCCTCAACAACTCCTATATGTATTTCGTGTCGGAAAAATTCCTCTAAACTATTGTATATAGGATAGGGAAATATAAGGGTAGAACTCTTTCTCGTTTATTTCTCTGAAAAAGAAAAGCAACGTGTAAGCGTGTAGGCATGCACGTGTGTATAAGTGATGTGTGTGTTATTGTAGCAGTGATGTAAGGTTTTGTGTCACTGTATCGCGTGAGCGGCGTACTCAAGGGCTCCCACGCCGAGGGAACGGACCTAGGCTTGCGCCGCTGCCGAGGTGAACCTAATCTAGTGTGCGGGAGCAGTGAAAACGTATGTACTAACATTTTTGGCGTTCTTTCCGAAAGATGAGTGGAAGTGAATTGTCACGCTGCTCAGAGACGCTATTTACTCGGCCTAATTCGACAGCGGACGTGTTCAAGTCGATGATGCATTTATTTACTTTATTACTATTATTTGTGAACCTAAAGAAATTACATAAAGCATATCGTTAAGTAACATAGAGTCTTAGTTTCATTAAAATCCATTCACTCTCTCAAAAGTTATTCCAACTTGAGCAATGGCGCGCATTAACTACAAGAGAAAAGATAGAACAAAATAGAAAGAATAAACAAAAAAGATAACTATATCGGTAAATCTACTAGAAACTAAATATTCCATAACAAGCTACCAAACACTCTATGCCCGCATTTACACGATTTAGAATTTATAAGACGCCTCCGTCATTACCCAACTACAGACGTCCGTCCGTCCGCACAATAAATCGACATTTTGATAAAGGTCTCGGCTGACAGAAAACGGATTGTCACCGCCTAAATTATTGACAGTTGTCATAAGTGTCGCAAGAAGTCGAATCGAGTCGAGTCGCTTTGAAGGTTGTTGAAGTAATAACACATGATCTATTACGTGTCCCTATATAAGAAGCGTCGAGCGTCGTGTATAAATTTTACTTTTTAGTGTAGCATACATATTTAATTTAATTTATGAAGTGATAGCTTCTTTTGGCGTGTAGTGCGGTATTTCTGGCAATTGCCTTTTTGCGCTTGAGCGGCTTGTGTCAGACTAGCGACACTATGTGCGGGCCTGTTTACATATAATACTGATATTTTGCAACTCATCATACGTTTCATTGATTAATAATACTTTATAAAAATGCATATAATTATTGCTCCGAGTGCCAATAGATAAGAAAACTACATTAATTTTAATAATTTCAATAAACAAATCCTGAAATTTAAATATTGTCATTCATAGTATAATTAATATGAAATTCAAAAGAAAACACATTTTATTTCATCGTTTTGATTTTTCACTTCCATGGTTAGTCTTTATGACAGCCTCGACTTTTTTATTTGATATAACGTGCAAAAATAACTGAATTATTTTGGAAATTAAATTTATATCTTTGAAGTTCACTGGAAAATAGTAATGAAAATAATATGGGTGTTGTATTTGCGACAACAGCCGTGTAATAAAAACCTCTCTTTTGTTTTTGATTTAACAAAAGAGTACATTACATCATATTATTATATATTTCATTCAATAAGCAAATACCATAATATGCAAGTTAAATTAGGGTTGAGTGTTCATTAATCCAAAACGACATTATTTTATTTGATAGCAAATTAACAAACTTCTTTAGAGTTTACAACTCTATCGTTACACGTAGTTAGAGAGTTAGAGAGAAAACGTAATGGCGTCGGACTCGTCGCGTTTTATTATTTACAATCTAGCCTCTTGTAATGTGACCCGAGTGAGGAGTCATTAGGACCTATCGATCTAAAAGCACAGGCTTCTACTAAATTATTCTTAGGTACATTGTCCTTGTATACTTCTGAAATAGAATAGATATTAATAAACAGTTAATAACTTGATACGGCCAATTAATGCTATACATTAGTGAAATACAAGTCAATAAAGTGCAGTGATTTGACCAGTGGAATATCGATTCGATGGTCGTAATTTGGAAACCCAACGTACTCTAAAGATTATTTCAAAATTGACATACTTTATCTAAATTGTATCACCAATGCCTGACGGTGTAGAAAAGCGTCTTGAGGAAACAGGAACCTGAGAGATGTTTCGTAATTCTACAGGAAACATAAAGACTGTCGATTCCTTGGCGTTTAAAATCATAAATAAATTGTTACTTGATGTATTTAATTATACGTATAGAAACATATATTAATCCAATAATATCATTGATATTATCAATTTATTTTTAAAACGGACGTAAATAAAATTGCAGAAATAAGTAGTTCTTTATTTGTAATTCTAAATTTAAAAACTTATGTTTTTTTGTTATAAATGTCATGCACTCATTACAGTATAATATTTTACATCAACCTAAAAATAACTGCAATTACCGACCACAGTCTTCGGTCTTGCATACAGCAATACTTGTACTACTACTGGGGGAGAGCAGATGTGATGAAGTGTATATCTGCAGGAAGTAGAAAGACGAACGAGAATATATCTCTTTAGAGAAATCCTCATTTCGAGAGCGTAGTAAAGAACGGACATCCTTCTTATGGTGCCCTTGTCTCGCGGTGTTCCACGTGTTCACAGATCTTGATTAGAGAGCCTCTTCTTAGAGTTAAAACCCGGTACCAAAGAACATACCTTGGCGTCAGCCTCCCTTGCGGTGCCCCTTTGTTCATCTGAGAGAAAGTTACGTTTGTTAAAGATAATCCTGCTTCGGCTCGTTCATCATAAGGTGGAGGAAGAAAACCTCGTTCAAGGTATTGTGAGGGAAAATCACGTAAAAAGTTTAAAAGGATGAGACTACAACCTTTTTATAAAAATTGGGCATGTGGCAATCGAAGCCGAATTGTTTCGTTCAATGCCAAGCTGGACTAAAGAGGAAGGGGTGAAAGACCTGATTTTCCTCTGTACTGGTTTCGCGCTGGACAAGATAGCTGGATTTGGATCGATCAGTCTCTGTTAGGTTGCGGCTTAATGCTCGCGCACAACCTTGCCGCTGTGAGGTCTCGATAAACGATCATGCGATCCTGTGACCCCTATTAGTGCAACAGATGGTACACTATGGAATTTTAGTGTGTAGCAGTCACGCAGCCTCCCGCCCCAGATACCGAAAATACCCATTATGGGTTTCTCCATGTTATAAAAACATTAATGTCTTGCTGCAGAAATAGATGTGGCGGTTGATACTTCCGCTGTCTTATTGCGGACAGCGAATATTATAATAGTTCTGTGTAAATAGAATTAACTAAAGAAGCAGTATCTAGAACGGTGCGCGCCTCATGCCCTTTCACACACACCTTTTACACTCATCAAATTTTTTCTTCCTTAAATTCCATTATATGTCCAAAATCGTACACTTTCACTCATAGATAAATTATAACAGAAGTAAACAACCAACGAGAAATAGCCTGTAATATCGGCAAATATCATCCAATTCTAAATAACGGTTACAGAAACAACTAAATAAAGAAAAGGTAAAATAAATAAAACTAAATAAGAGTTGGGAAAATATCTCGTGTATAGTATGAAAAAGAAGAATATACTTCATTTTCCCCACATTGCTCGGGTGCTCAATTGTAAATATTCAAATAGGGCTACACGCAATATCAGCACATTCGGTCTGGCATGCAATCGAGCGAAAAATTAGGGCCGAGTAAGAAACATGTAGATTCTAAATTGAAATCTGTCTCGGGTTGTTGAGGAAATCTGACGTGAGTCTAAAGTATAAGAGAAAGTATACGTTATATTTTAGTATGTGCATTTTTTTATAGCATTAAAAACTGACTCCACTGTATCTGACAGTAAGCACGGTGCAGAGAGATGTACAACATATAGCCTAGTAGTGGTTATAATGTTGTAATATAAGCTTTTGAACAACTGGATACACTAACTCCTTCTAAAAACCCTGTCGGATTCCGACACCATACAAGCCTCAGCAGTCTTAACTTGCTCCTATGCCTGTATTAAACTTGGTCTATAGTATCTTTAATTCGATGTCCACAGATTCGAAGAATTCTAGCTACGAATTTTTCGAAATTAGAGTACATTCACTAATTTAAAATGTTAGCACTGTCGGCTGACGGTGAAGGGAAACATCGTAAGGAAACCTGAACCTGAGAAATGTTCTTGTAATATCGTCGAATCTAAGAAAACTTTTAATGTGAATTTCTCATAGTTTAAAATCACCGATTAATTGTGAATTAACGTGCTGATTGTTCCGATGCCTTCCTTACAAAAGTGACCTATGGCCATGCAACGGGTATCTTATAGACTGATGCGATAATGATCTCAGTATGCATAGCTTAACAACAACAATCTAAACAAACTAAATAACAATCCGTCTATAATTTCTTCGGTTTTCTTCTATTCTTACATTCATTCACTTTCGAACTGAATACTTTTATGGTTATATTTCTTTACTCTTATCTCTCCTCGTAACATACTCATGCCAAGCTAAGCTTCTTAACTTTTTGTCACTCGTGCTATTTACAAACTTTCTCTGATATACTCATTCCTAATCTTATCCATTCTGATTATTCCATACATCCATCTTAATATTCACATTAACGTCACGTGTAATTTTCTTTCAGCCGTCTCTTTTATGGATCACTCAGACCCATACACATTAAAGGCTTAATAATAGTTTTATACACCTTTGCCTTGAGTTTCTCTCTTCCTTAAATTCCAATATATGTCAAAAATCGTACCCTTTCACTCATAAATAATAATAACAGAAGTAAACAACCAACGAGAAATAGCCTGTAACATCGGCAAATATCATCCAATCCTAATGAGTTTTTTTAACAATGGACCAAAATAACCGAACTTAGAACAAGCTGGTAAGGATATTCCTGTAGTTACATATTACAAAAATTAAAGAGTAAAGGTGTCAAAATGTAGATTATAATGTATCAAAATAAGAGGTCAATTTTAATTCTCGTGGTATTCGAACCAAAGACAATATGTATACTAAATTTATTGAAAAGACAAATTTTTTCTACAGACTTTTATAAAGAAAGATATATTTACTTAGTTCTTCTAAGAAGTCGCGTACAAACGGGATGTTATATATAAAACACTACAATAGGTAGTACAAAACATTCCGTATATGTTTAATATCGTTTGAAAATTGCCACAAAATATTTGGCCAAAGGACTCCGTTTTTATTATGCAGAGTTTGTCTTTTGAGCCCTGAGCATGGCTAAAGATAAAATTTACTGACAGTTCATAACTTAGGCCACCAATGATACTGTCCGTTATTTCGTGAAGTGAGTTTAACGTCGTGAATACGTAATTCAAGGGAACCATTCGCTTGAGGTTTCCTCGAGACTTTTTTTTACACTTCACTATTTCTAAAGGAATATTACGGTGAATAAATACTACCTCCTTTTAATAGCGACATTACACCTCGATAAGATTAAAACTCCTCTAGGTTTTTTTTTTAATTTGTCAAATGGAATTCGCGTTTCAAACAGAGCTGCGAGAGACTTTTTGTGTCGGTTTTTCTCTTTCGGTGATGAAAAAAAAACGTGAAAGCTGAGAGCTCGTTGAAAATGAAAGGACTGGTTATTGTGGGGTTTATTCCTTACCAGTTGCGCTCCGCAGTTTCACATACATTTATTTTACAAAATTTGGAATTACTCGACAAACTCGGCATAAAGCACGACTGTTGCGTAAAGAGACAACCACTCGCCAGCATGGTATCTTGCCTATATGATACATAGGTATTCACAGATCGGCCCTTCACGTTTATAGTGAGTTCACTTTGGGTATTCAACTTGCCCTTGGCTCTTACTATGCCCTACCACGACACACGCCCTTTCCACGCTTTTTACTTTTTTCTTCATATCATAGAAGGCAAACCAATAGTGGGGCCACCTGATAGATACCAGCAACACCATAGGAGTCGCAAGTGTGTTGCGTTTAAAAGAGGTATACGCTCGTTTCTTGAAGGTTTTTATCTCGTGGTGAAATACCGCCACTGGGAATGAATTCCACAAGGTCGAAGTACGAGGTAGAAAAGACCTTGACAACCTCGTCTTAGAAGACCTCCACCCATCGAAGTGGTGTGGACGAAATTTCCTTTTCAGGCGAGTTGTACAATAGTGGAATGCAGCGGCAGGTATCACTCCAAGCAACTCCTCTGAAGACCGTGGTAGATGCGATGAAGGACGCAAAGAGACGCGATATCCCGACGCAGTGCGAATGAGTCGAGCCGATTGGATATTACTTCTTCTCCGACGATTCGAGCTACTCCACGTTGGATGCGGTCAAACGGAAGCAGCTGATACTGAGGCGCTCCAACCCAAAGGTGAGAACAGTATTCCATGTTTTGGCAGACTTGCGCCTTATAAAGTAGCAAACGATGTTCTAGTGTGAAATACTGCCTTGTCCTATTAAAGGCACCTAGGTTTTTTGAGACCTGCTTCGCTTTGCTTTCCAAATGACAACCGAACTGAATGCTACTCGATATGTCAACGCCAAGGATACCAATGCTGGGCTTGGCGACTAAGGGGACTCCCTGAAAAACTACTTCAATGATCATTCCTACTCTGTATGTCTTTTTTATATATTAATGTGTGTAAATGTTTCACTTTTGAGTATCGTCGCCCTGTATTAGTTATTATACACATTCTTCAATAAATATAGGTTTTAAACTACTGCAAATTCAAATCTGATTTACAATTCTAAAGACTTTTATAATCATACAAACAGACAAACGCCAGAGATTTATATCGTTAGTAATTACATTTTACATTCTTTTACTAGAAACTTGCATGGAACCTAATTAAAAAAAAGAATGTGGTGTCGTGGGAAACCAGGTAGGAACGAAGTTCCTTTGGCTAATGTAAAAAAAAAAAAATCGCTCAATTTTATATAATCGTAATTCAAATTATCAATTAAAATAACAAATATGTCTCTTTATTTTTGTTTGACAACATAAAATTACATAGAAATAGAAATAATTACAAAAAAGGAGAAAGAGAAAGGTATAATACACTCCTCGCTTGTGTATACGACTGTTGCGCCTGCGCACGTCTTATTTAACGGTTTTATTCCACGCACTTTTCGTTACGGTTTTACTATCAAATTTTTTTCAGTTCGGTCGCGCAGCAAAATCCCTATCTATCAGTGACTAGTAAAATTATCTGAGTATATTAAGTCCATTTACTTATCTACTTTTCTCTCGTACTTAAGTCGCGTCCTCAATAAAATTACAATAACTTTTAATAGAGTTATTCGAATTTAATGAAACTAAAACTTAATGTTACTCAAGGATATGTTTTATGATTTTCTTGATGAGATGTTGTAGTGAACGTAGTACTTTAGCAGTGACGCGTGTTTACACAAACAGACAGACAGGCAGACATTTCTAAAGATAATTGGAGTGTGTTTCTTATTACTTATTCCAAGGTAATGCAACAATTTTTTTCACAAAAATCGAAAGAATACTGACACTTTCGAATTACATTCCTGTTATATGTATAGAAGATTGTTTTTATTTTTTCTTATATTTTTTATTTAAATGATTTTTTTTATATATTATATAGGAGGCATATGGACAGGCGGCTCACCTGATGTTAAATGATCACCGCCGACCATAGACACCAGCAACACCACAGGAGTTGCAAGTGCGTTGCCAGCCTGTGTTTAGAGGGATGGGGAAATGGGGGGAAGTGAGAGAAGAGGGAAGTGGAAGGGAGAGGAGAAGTGAGGGGAAGGAGAAGATGGTCCTCCGGCACTCTCACTGACCGAATGAAACGCAATAATGCAACCACTGTTACATCACGTCGGTTTTCTGTGAGAGGGTGGACCCCGGACGAGCCGACCCATTCATGTTGTAACCAGTTATAGCTTCAACATGGCTCTACCACTTACAAAAGAAGTAGTTTTATAGAAGAAGGACACCATACATGTCTTGCGAATTCTAAATTACTTGGAATACACATTTACACCTGGTAAAGCTAATAAATCATCAGTTAAAACCTGAATAAATTAACGAAAACCGTCTAACGATACTAAATTTATAGCACTTACATGAATAAATTATACAACTTACTCGAAACAGTTGGGCGCCGCTCTAAGATAAAACTGTCAAACAAGTTTTAACTGTAAAACTCATTACATAGAGTACAGCTTCTAATGATTTACGTTACTTTAATTGCATTTCTTTTTTGTTTTGAAAGTCGATTAACGATTGGGAATTTCCAGAATATTTAAGCGCGAATAAGTTAAAAGAGGCACACTGGAAGATTCCCGGAGAATATTTTTAGGAAATATTAAAGTCTACGTTACTCTGCACTTCTGTTTGGTATTGATTAGCTCCTGCCGTCTCTCATACATTCGATTACACGTATTTCGTTCCATCACGAAGTATCTTCATATAAATGTTAACTCTCCGCTGCGAATAGACGAGATATAATTTATTATATACCTTATTATATTTCTGAATACCATGAAAGCGTAACAAACAAACAGATAAACTCAGTTTTTAATTGCGAAAAATTATTTACGATATTGAAATTAAAAAATACTTTATTAAATTTAGGTACTAAAAGGCACTAGTGGCCGTCAAAACTACCATCGATTCGGAACACAACCGTCATCGAGAAGAACCGGCGAGCAATTTGATCTCTTATCTTTTCATTATACATAACATTACACAACACATTTTGACGAAAAAACATAGTTATAGAGACAGATAGTTACACTCGTTTTTGGTAAATGCACAAAGAGGTGAGTCTTTTCCAGACGTCGCCATCTTTCACATATTGATCCACCCTATAAAATAGCCTTTAGACATTAAAATTCTATTGACGTGGTCCTTGAACTCACTTTGGATATCTTTATCAGTTTGAATATCTTTCACAAAACAAACTTATAAGCGATTATAGCTCAGTGAATACTTGGATACTACGATAATCCAGGTTTCATTATTTGCAAATAAGCAGGAAAATTAACTGGAGAAACCATAGAGATTTTCTAAAGTCACCTAGCTAGCAACTACCTTCAAGTTTTAAATCTGTCACCAAACAGGAGTTTTCGCTATTCTACGCTACGACGTTATTGGCCTGGCAAGCTTAACAGCTTCACGGAACTACTAGACGAGCGCTTAAGGCACTCAGCTGATTTTATTTTGACAACTAGCTCAGAGGTGCACGGCACATCTCGGCTTCGGTTGTTGCCAGATTCTTGAAATTCGCGACCTAACTGAGCTGACCTAGCTAGGCTAGATATTTATAATTATATGAGTTATTCAAATGTATATATGCATACCAAGCATACATAACTCAATAAATCTTATATGTATTTTGTGTCGGATAAATTTTCTAAACTATTTCAGTTTGATAAGGGAAAACAATAAAACCCTTCCACTTTCATGTGGAAGCGTGTATACGTGCACGTGTATCGAGGTGATAGATAAGTGTAATGTTGTTGCAGTGATGTTAGATTTTGTGTCACTGTATCGCGTGGCGATAGAATTGCGATCAAATACCTAAAACCTATAAATGAAAAAACAGGTACATATAGAACTATACATTAATTAATGTACATAAAATACCGAGAACCTAAAACTAACCCTGAAAGTATTTTATAGTGAATATTCGAAATATCATTGTTTACGCAGTAATTAATTCTCCGTGGGCCAATTTGTGTTGAATTACACAAATATGACGTTATATGCTCGTAATGTAATGTCTCCCTTAGGACGTAATGATATAGACGTATACCATTTACTTAGGAAGGATGTGTGGCTACCAAACAAGTGAATTAAAGCTATCCTTTCTTTTTGTATATTTAATATTCCCCATATTTTGTGATAAATATTATATGATATCGATCATGAATATAGTATGAAAATAATTTTATCTGTCCGTCTATTTATACATTCATGTCTCGGCACAACAATATAAAAAAAATGATGTGACCTACAAATGTCATTAAAAATCTAGGTAAACGTTTCCTGATCTACGAAAGAGATGGATCAAACAGGATTTAAGTCAAACTCTGCGTGATGAATTTTATGAAAATTTGAGACTAAAAGAGCACCTTATTTTTTTCTTTTCCGAACTGATTATTTCTATCGGCCTGATGTTCCTTCAGATCATCGCCGGATTAATAGGGCAAGTGCTTATGACGCTCAGCCGCTTGGCTCAAGAGTGCCAAAATGGCCGAACCTCGGCTTGGACTAATGCCTTGGAAGCAACAACACGAATCATACTAAACTAGCTAAACCAATTATACATATAAGAATTAAATAGGTACACACGTGCACCGGCATTTGTGCCCCACGAACTCAAACGTATATTTCGTATTTGTCAATTCAACTAAACTATTCGAAAAATAAGGAAAATAATTATATTCTTGCAAAATATGTGTGTGCACGTATGTTGGGGTGATCTGTGTTGTGTTTTATAAATTAGTGAGCAGTGTGACTTTATTCTTCGAAAGGACTCTTCTACGAGAATTCGCAATGATATTCTGAGGAATCCAACGAAAGCAATACTATTTAATATTTTGCGTGAACTAAACCGAACATTAAATCAGAATTTTAAGTAATGTTACTGTAATACAACCCTTTGCTCAACTCATTTATATTGAATTAAATATTTTTAAACCTCCGGCAATTAGCAGAAACATTTTTAATATCTTAATTTACGATTTCTGTTAACGTCCCTAAACAACAAATTCATCTATACGTCTGTTTATAAAGGAAAATGTTGAAGCAGTTAAAAACGTACTGGGCTTAAAATCAAAATAGAATTTTAAGTGATATTACTGTAAATTTCCCAACATTTTTTTTTTTATTGTAGCACGGCAAAATGACTGCACTATGCCTGATGATAAGCACAGTGCAATCCAAATATAATAGCGACCACCGATTGACACACTATCCATCGCCGGTCGCCACTATCAGGCCGGCCTGCAAAAAGCTGGATATGCACAGGCTGATCCCGAAACGCAACCCGCAGAAACGAATCACTTACGGGCTTTTTCGCCATATACATGGTGGTTGCGACCCAGTCAGGCTGTAAAACCCTACCACCCCGCTTTCGCCATTGCCTCGTTCGTTATTCAGCAGGGTGCACCACGAGCAGGTGAGGTTGGCTTGGGTGTCTCAAGTCTTATGATGTTATTTGACACCTCTTACACCCCAAATCAAACCATCCTTATATTCGATTACTGGTTGTTTCTAAATATGAAATTACATCTGGCTATAAAGGCAAATGGTGAAGCAGACTCGGTAAAATTCAACCCCATAAAAGATTCACCTCTAACTGATTTCATACCCATAATCTTATTGACGCTTACAAAGCGAATAGATATTATGACAAATTATTCAAGAAGAACAAATTATCATAAATAATTTACGGCACCATTTTAAAAGGAAATATAGACAGCGTCTTATTTTTGTTTATTTACTAATTATTTATAGGTGGTAGAGCCACGCTGAAGCTATAACTGGTTTCAGCATGAAAGGGTCGGCTCGCCCGGGGTAGTACCACCCTCTCACAGAAAACCGATGTGAAGTAACAGTGCTTTCATTGTTGCGATTCGTTTAGTCAGTGAGAGCGCCGGAAGACCATCTTCCCCTCCTCCCTCTCCTCTCCTCTATTCCTCCTTTCATATCCTCCTACTCCCCTTCCCTATCTCCACCAACACAAGCTGGCAACGCACTTGCGACTCCCGTGGTGTTGCAAGTGTCTATGGACGGTGGTGATCACTTAACATCAGGTAACTTATCTGTTCGTTTGCCTGCTATAATATAAAAAAAAACAATGCTCTTTTCTCAAAATTGTCTCTGAGTGGGGACTTATTTCCTAATATACTATTATGGGTATACATACACAACGATAATGTTTCCAGAAACCCAGTCAAATTTATCCGTGTCAGCCTGAAAATATATGTTTATATGTTTTAAAGCATTATCAAAATAATATAAAATGTCTATGAAAAAGTAAACACCTTCACAAACATAAAGCAGAGGTAAATCGTAACTTTATATATTCCCTTTATAAAGTTCCTCAAACAGCTTAGAACTCAGTTTTCATAAAGATCTATCGCCTCGAGTTATTAATTCGACACGGAAATTATTTCAATACAAAAAACTCACCGACCCTATTGAACAACGTAAGTGTAAGAAAACATCGCATAACTTTTCCGCGATAGCGGAAACGCCGCCCGTTTAGAAGCTCCAAATTAAGGTCAGGCGTAATAGCAATTACTTGTATGTGCGTCACGGTCCAAGTAACTCGTAAACATGCCTTTGATGTTACGCTCCCTTACGCCACCGTGTTTATCGACTTTACACTGATTTGTAATTGGAAACCGTTGTTGAATCATGCAAAAACTGTGGTTTTATTAAATTTATTTACTAATATTGTATATGGTTTCGTTTGCCCGTTGTAACTTACGTGTTCTGTGACACCAACTGTCATAACGATTAGTTAAATAATATAAAAATTAATATGTCGCAACGCCATGTAGTGGTAATCTTTGGGATAAAGAATCGGACCATTTTCTATGAAGAGACACATGCCAATTTTTATGGCGTTCGATCAAACGGTATAAGGATTTATAAATCTCCAATATAATAATATTTATAGAATGTTATTGGAATTACCACGATTTTGTTGTGCTTCTGGGATGTTTGCAAATGCTAGGGTTGATGATTTCTATGCTATAATCCGTAAGAGAATAGCATCCATTCTGAGTAGACTTCGCGATAGTCCCAATAATATAATGAGAAGAATGGCCGACATGTACGAGAGTCCCTTCATGAAGCACTGGATATCTGTTGTTATGTAATAGTGTAATGTTCATTCTATTTCGCATATGAAATTAGTAACTTAGTTTTAATTTTATTTTTTAATTTACTACTAATTATACAGCATTACTGTATAATTTGTTTTTTTTTTGTGAACCGTTGTTGTCTTACAAAGAAATAAATAACAATAAATAATATACCTACATTCATGTATATTATCTCTTCTGTGGGGTCATCAAAGGCAGTTTTTGTATTAAAGGGATTTATTTGTACTGACAAAGACAAAAGTAGAATAAGCCCAATATTACATAGATACGCTGCGGTCATACTTCTAAACTTCATAATTCTTACTTTATGTTTGTAGTCCGTTTGTAGATTTATTTCTCTTACGTTTATTTGTATTCACCTCAATGTCCATAATAGAACTGTATTGCATCACCATGTATAGTACTTTATAAAGCAGAGAGTGGAAGTTACTGACAAATCATTACAATTTGACGGCAAATACGCTATTTTGAGACTTCTTTGTTGGTTTACAATAATTCGATCGTTATGGTCAGGATGTTTCCATATCTTATCACGTATCCATAGATCATCACGCTGTTTTGGTTTTTAATGTCTAAATTAAATTCTGGGATGTTTGATGTATTTATTTAGTTTTCGAAAGTAGTGTATTTGATTGTACAGGACTATCAGAAATAAAGCTTTTCGTAGTTGGCTTTGTGACAACTCGTACACAGTAAATAAACACGGGTATATTTATATGAGTATTTAATTTCGCTGAAGTTGAGGCTTCTCGGAGACCTTTATAATTGGTAATTTATACAGAGCTAAATTCTGAAAGGTCAAAATAAAGTTTGATATCGACCTAACGATCCATTCACGAGTGTTTACAATTCAAGGTACAGTTAAACAACTTTTCCATATAACTACGTAACCGGTCACTATTTACAAATTTACCTCATTATTCTGTTATATTTATGAATACAAAATATTTTCTATTGTGATAGTATATTAATGTGCTAGTTTTCATTTCGATTTTAGCCTAATCTATACATATAGGTGGTAGAGCCACTATGAAGCTATTATTAGTTGTTTACGGAAATTTTGTCGACTAATACTTTTTCAACAAAAA